>QRDG01002184.1:183130-230340 GCA_012064385.1 Puccinellia tenuiflora | reverse complement strand
GCGCAAGCTCGCGCTCCTGATGTGCGGCTGTGCCGAGGTAGCAGATATCAGAATGAGAAAATTGATGCAAGTACAAGTTGAAAGGCGAAATATGGCTTACACTCGATTTCCGAGATCCGTTTCTCCAAGCCTTCAGCCTTGAGCGCCGAGTCCGCTACTTGGTCCAACTTGGCCCGGAGCAGCTTGAACTTGTTGGAAAGCGCCTTGTGCTCCAGCAGCAGCTTGCGGTGTATTTGTGTGCGCTTGGTCAGGCAAGCCTGAAAAGAAGAAAGGTCAGTATTATTGATGAAGATTCAGGCCGAGTTACCCTCACTCAACCGAGTTAACTTTACTCGGCTGAGCCACAGTCACTCAACCCGAATCTCGGGGACTAGGGATGGATAAGATCTATGTTAAAGAAGTAAACCGAGTTATATTTAACCGAGTCATCTTTACTCGGCGCAACTTACCGCAGCTGCTTGGTCGGCGGCATGAAGGGCAGTTTTGGCTGCGAGCATCTTTTGGGCCACCAGACTCGGCCCCGCCGGATGTTCGGAAATGATCTGGCCTGCTGGTGACTTCGAGCTCACTTCGCTCAAGTCGGCGGCGTTCCAATCCATATGATAATGCTCGAGGGAGCCCAAGCTTTTTCCGCTAAGTGTTTGCAGTGGCGCAAACCCCCAGCTGGTGGTCTGGATGCTGCCGGATGTCGCCGCTCCTGTGCTTGGTGGCACAATCAACTGCCGTTCCGGGTTGGCCGACACCGTAGTCACTGGTGCCTTTCCAGTTGTTACCCCAGTTGCGGGAACTGGGGCCTTGGATGTCTGTGGCTGCGTTTGCGGCTGTGCCGGTGGCGGTGTTGGTCTTGCTGTTGATGTTGATCTGGATTTGGATGGCGATGGCTGCGGCTTGTGCTTTGGCTGTTGCTGTGCTGGTGGAGCTTGTTTTTGCTTCTGCTTCGGCTGCGGGGGTGGCTGAACTTGCTGCTGCGGTTGTGGTTGCTGCGGCCGAGTCGGCTGCTCTTGCTGCTGCGGCTGTCTTGAAGACTCCGAGTCTTGCTGGACCTCGGTCTGCTCCACCTCGGGGCCGAAGAGCTGGCCCCGAGATAAATTACTCGGTCTGGCGCTGCGGTTGCGGCCTCGACCGAGTCTTCAGTTCCGGCTCCGGATCCCGGAGCCGAGATGTCCGCGACCGGACTCATTCTTGTTGGACTCGGAACCCGAGTGTCGTCGGGCCGAGGTGGCGTCGGTGTTCTTGGCGGGACCCGGTCGGTGGACCCGGTGGTGGGGGCTTTCGCCTTCAGAGGAGCCGCGCTGAAAAGTCAAAACAGCAAAGTATGTTGGCAAAAGAAGAAATACAGAAAGAGCAAGTTTAATCAAATGCATAAAGTATATGTCGGCAAGAGGGGATCTTACCCCTTAGTGACAGGGCGCTGGCGTTTCGCCGCTGTCTTGGTCCTCTGTTTCTTTTTGGCGGGACCAGAGGGGCCGGAAGTTCCGGCATCTGCTGAGGCGGCTGTTCCCGCTGGGCGCTTCCGGGCTGCGCCCTTGGGTCCTGTGGCGAGGGGTGCCACCTCGAGCACCTCGTCCGAGTCAGCTGAGGGCGGGGACATCGGATATGAGTATGAAATGGGGAGAGGATCATACACCTCTAAAACCCGACAATCGTCGTCTTCATCCTCAGACCAATTTCGGATGGAGGAAGCGCGAGTCTTACCCGTGGCAGAAAGTAAGCTGGCGTCCGGGATGGGCACGTTGTCCTCGTCGTCCGGGTCTTCCGAGTCGGCCTCGACCCGGTCTTTACCCCAGTTGGCAGAGGGGTTTTCTCCGTCCTCCGTCAGCTGCCGACCGAATCTCTGCGTAATGGAAATAGAGAATGATTAATATCAGGTACAAAGTTGTAACGACATAAGAGTTATGTCGGTGAAAATGTTATGTCGGCAGAGGTGCTTACATTCGGTGGAAGGTTGTTCCGGCTGTGGGGTTCTTTGCCCCATTCCCATGTCTCCGGCATCTTGGTCCGGGCTATGGCTTTGATGCGCCGCCGAATCTGGGCATTATCCAGCTCGACGGTGCTGACTCGGGTCGGGTCCAGCGGGCCACTCATGTGACAGATCTTGTGGACTCGGCGCTGGAGGGGCAAGACCCGGCGGCTGATGAATGTCGCAAGTAGGTCGTCGGCAGTTATTCCTTCGTCTCGGAGCTGCTCGACGACCTGGTGGATGTGGTTGACCACCAAGTCCGTATCCGTTGGGTTGTACCCCAGTTGAGTTACGCGGTTGGTGGGCCGATGGCGAAACTCGGCAAGTTGATCATGTCCACCTCGGTGGAGTTCTTCACGTAGAAGAAGGAGCGCTGCCATTTCCGGCATGACTCCAGTCCTTGGATCCGGGGGAAGATGGAGCCGCGCCGAGGTACGATAGTGGCGGCTCCGCATTGCGTCATCTCACGGGCCGCATCCGGGTTGGCAGGATTCGGAATGACCTGCTTCCGAAAGTGAAAATACTTGGACCACGCTTCAACGGTGGGCCAGAGGCCGAGATAACCCTCCATGAAGGAGGCAAAGGCAGAGAGTGTGGTGAAGGCGTTCGCCGGGAGTTGATGAGGTTGGAGCCCAAACTTGTTGAGGAAGTTGCGGAAGAAGTCGCTGGCGGGTAGACCGAATCCCCGCTCGAAATGCTCGACGAAGACGACATATTCCCCGTCTCGCAGATCCGGTGATGTCTCTGGACCCGGGAGCCGACACTCAACTTCGGTTGGGATCCGCCGGGTCCGGACCAACCAGTCTATGTCGGCTCTGCCGACATAGGAGCCTTCCCAGCTGGCTCGGGTGGTTTCCTCAGCCACTCCCTCTTCTACCTCTACCACCTCGAGGCTAGGGTTGTTCGACATGTCGGAGGAAGGTTGCTGAGATCTATAAAAGGAGTTACCGGTGAGGAGATCAAAACCATTGCAGTAGAAAGGAAAATGAAAGAAAAGCAAGAAATAGAATGAGGAAGATTATGCACGCATGAGTCTAGTCTAAATGCAAAAGGCTCTAGTGCGCGACGAGAAAAGGAAAAAGATGTGGCGGCGGCTAGTCCACCGGCGGTAAAACCGCATCTGGAATCACAATCTCACCGGCGGCGCCGGATGCGTCGCCGCGGTGAAGAACTTGAGGAAGAACAGAGAGCATCTAACGATTCAAGGCGCTAATGCGCAAGAATAAAGAGAGAGGAGGAGGAGATCTTACCGCGGTGTCGCGGCGTACGGCGGCGGCGCTGTGCGTCGGTGGCGTTTGTGCGCGGGAGCGTACGGCGGCGGTGCTGCGCGCGGTGGCGTGCGGCGCTGCTTGTGCTCTGCGCGCTGGTGAAGAAGACGAGGGCAAGAGAGAAGAATGCTGCGGAGGGGAGGACAGGTGCCCCCTCCCTACTATTTATGGGCGGCCGGAGGAGATCGTGGGTGCGGGATTTGCTGCGCACGATCTTGTAACCGACGGGGAGTTACAGCCCCACGATCTCCGCCACGATCGCCTCTGTGGCTTAACTGCCGCACGATCGGCCACACGGTGGGCCACAGAGAGCCAACGGCTCTGACGCCGTACACCTGATCGGGCAGGACCCGAGGAGACGCGAGCGGTGCGGTCAAGACTGCACTTGATTGCTTGCGTGCGCACAGCCTCCGAGGTGACCGGCGTGACGCAAGTGGCGTGCGTGCCAGTGGCACGTCCATCCGGGCGCAAGAGTCGAGGCGTTGGGCAGAGATACTCTGCCACGTGGAGGAACCAATGACTCGGAGGAGTTGTGGGTTCTGCCGGTGAGTCGGAACGATCCGACACTAAGGTGAATATCACAGTGGGAAGCAAAGCCGCTTGCCGACGTAAAAATCGTTTACCGGCGTATGTTATGTCGGTGATCACTTAAGAATGCTGGTTTTTCGGGTAAACCTGCCGTGGCCCTCCATCCAAGGCTGCAGGACCGCGCCAGCTTCGGGGACTAATGTCGGGGGGAAGCCCCCGAGTGGGGTCAACATGGTGAAATAAGGTTGACTCGGAGTTGACCGAGTCAATGGAAACCGACATATCATACTGGCTTACCCGGATTCGTCCGAGTCAGGTCAAACCGACATAGCCTTATGTCGGATCATGTTTATTGTATGTCGGAGTCTCCTTCATTGTTCTTATGTGCAGGAAGGGGTAAACCGAGTCAAGAGCATAGGGCATGCCTATGTCAGGTGAAGGTTATCCCGGAAGATGGACAGAGCTCCTTGAGACACGGAGCGAGACAAGGGCGGCGGTGTGCCGCAAGTGGACGGCGTGCCAAGCCTCGGCCATGCCTCTGACGCGGGTGGCGCGGCACAGTGGCGCTAGGCCTAGGCGTGGGCGTGCTGTCTGACACAGAGGGGACCGTGGCGACCAGCGCTGCCACGGTCTGGGTATGGCGCAGCGGCGCCCGTGTCGGCCGGAGACCAAGGGGTATGGCGCCAGTAGCAATGTTTTACACTGTAACCCTGGGTTTCCCTATATAAGGGGTACCAGGGGCTCCTCTTAGGGGGACGAGCAACACTTCATTTGAGCCTAGACGCTGGGCAAATACTTAGTCTTTCCTTGGGAGCTAGAGGAGAGCCAGAGAGCTGTTCTGAGACTCGGTAGAGGCTTAGAGTTAGTAGTTCTTCCTACTCAGCTCAAGGAGCAAGCTTGTAATCACTTGTTAATCACTTATATACATCAGACAGGCAGGAGTAGGGGTGTTATCTCCTCACGAGAGCCCCGAACCTGGGTAAATCGCGTGTGTGTGTGTGTGTCCGTGTGTTCGTGTCTGTACGCCGTGCGTGCAAGCCCTCCCCGGTACCTCCAGCGTCCAATCGGCCCCACCTTAAGCCTATATGGCATCTGTCCGTGCACCACCACGACAAAGCTAAAGTTAGCTCATGAGGCTATCGCTACCAACGTAATATCTAGTGAGCCTCATGTGGACAATGGCACAACTTCTACTAAAAATGCTACAATGCCATGTGATAGTCCTTGTAATTCTTCATCTCACACTAGTGGTAAATCATATGTTGAATTACATTTCGTGCCTAGTTGCTCTAACAATGAAGCCTCAACTTACACTAGTACTTGTGTAGCTACTAGCCTTGTAGGGAAGACTAAATAGCACAAGGCACAAACCACTTCTTTGAAGAAAGATGTGGAGAAGCGTCATAAAGGGAAGGCCACATTTGACAACATGTTGAGTGTGCAAAAATCCTCCAATGACAAGAGTGGACTTGGATTCAACTCCAATATCAAGAACAAGTCCAAGAGTAGCAATAAGAAGGGCCAAGAACAAGTCAATCACTCGGCCAAGATTGTTTGTTTCAAGTGCAAACTTGAAGGGCATCATGTTAGGGATTGCCCAATGAAGAAGAAGCCTCTTAGTGAGAAGCAATTAGGGAAGCGGCCTTTTGTTAAATCTCTTGCTCAACCTCGGGTTGAACAAAGGCCACCTCCTAAGAAGACTCAAGTCATTGCTCCTCAAGTTGAGGAGCCTATTAAGAAGAAAGAAAAGAGACGATATTGCTACTTATGCCATGAGAAGGGCCACTTGGCTTCTTCATGCACTAATGGTACTCTATCCAACCCCATAATAATTGATGATGTTTATTCTCTTAGGAAGGATAGGGTTGGCAATGTGTTTGCCAAATATGTGGGAACTCAAAGTGGTGTCAAGAAAAGAACCATTTGGGTTGCCAAGCCTATTGTGACTAACCTCTTAGGACCCAACTTGGTTGGGGACCTACAAGCTCAAACTTGATCAATAGGTTGTGATGGAGGACATTGGAGACTTGGCTATCCTTGAAAAATTAAGGGATCTTCTTGATTATTATTTCCACAAGCCAAGTCATTTGGATTATATTGTCATATCCAGTGCTCCTTCTTGCGGTAACTTATATTTAAATTATATATACATTGGAAGTTGCTTGCTCCCTAGCATGTGTTAGTTTTGTTCCTAGCATGTGCTTGTATATGTTGTGCTTATTACTTACCTTGAGCAATCAAGTTTGTGTATGTTAATGTGCGCTCCATATATGTGTAAACTTTGTGTTGAGTCCTTATTGGAACTTGTGTTGATTTCAATGGGCTCTTTTGAGAAATTAATGGACTATCCCATTTTGGGGGAGTGATATGCTTTGTGCACTTCACTAACCTAAAAATGTGTGTATATGAGTAACACCACCTAGTATTGATATATCAAGATTATCTAGTAACTATGTGGTGTGTCATGCTCATGAGAAATTCAAATTCTATAATGTCTATTAATTATCTCTATTTGATTTTATTTGCCTCTTGTTAAGAAGAAATGAATTATCACATTGTGGGGGAGCAATACGCTATGTGCATATTACAATCCCATAAAATGTGAACATTTGAGGTTTTGCCACCTAGATTTGATATTGTAAATTATCTTATTTCTATGTGGCATATTAGCTCGAACAAGTTCCAATTTTCTTTTTAGCTATCCTTTGTCTCTTGTTTGTGTGAGTTTGCTTGGTATGGTTTCTCTCTAATATGCATCCCTATATATTATTTGAGAAACCATTTGCTCCATATTATTCTAACCATGGCCTTGCCGGTTGGTTTGAATGGTTGGAACTACCAACAAACCTTATTTAAATATGGTGTTTTATTTCTTATCTCTTGCCATATGTTTTATCTTGTGAGGATATTCTTGGATACCTCTATCACCGGGAAAATAATTCCAAATGGTCACTGTCCTTGGAAAATCCATATTTATGTTTGTGGTAGAATATTTTTGATTATCCTTACATTGGCATTGGCTTTTAGTTGCCCCATCTATTGCCAAAATATTTATTTTGACTCTCTTTGCCTTCCTTGCCTCTTGCATGGATCCTAATTTTCAAATTGGTAGTGTTTAGTGTTGTAAATAAAATATGAAGAGTAATGATCCCTTGTGCATGCATTTTGTATTCAAATGCAAATATCAAAATAATGCATGAATCTTGCGGGAGCATTCCTTTTTATTTAGAACACTATCCTATCTATCAATATTTGATCTTTTCAATTGGCTTTTGATTTCTATCATATGTATTTATGGAAGACAAGTCTTTTTCTCTTGATGCTTTGTGCCATCATGAAAAGTGTAAAGGATGCTTGGTTTATTTAGTGTAACCTTGCTCCCTTTTGGGAGTCTTGCTTTCTCATTTCTTGTTTTATGTTTATCCTATAGAATGAGAAAACCCTTTGAGCATGTCTCTTTCTTTCATCTTATATGCTCATTGGCCTTGCCTAGGTACCTTCAATTGGTATTAATTAGAATTTAATATCTCCTCCATCGATATTTGTTTCAATTGATATTTATTGTGAGAATTTTGATACCTTATTACTTTACTTGATTACGGTCAAGTATTATCCTCTTCTTGGTATCTTGTCTCCTAGTTGGTATCTTATTTTTCAATTGGTGTCTTATCTCTCATGTGTTGTTTGATTTGATTCCTATTGATATCACACTTCATGTGTTGATGTGTTTTGGAATCAATCACATGTTGATTTGATTCTTTTCTCAATCATGTGTTGATTTGGATTTTGATATAATTTGGACAACCTTTTTGTGTCACACTTTGGTGTGCTCTCTTCTTGGTTTACTTGGTGTTTTGTCCAAATTGTATCTCATTTGGTTCTTCTAAGTCCATGCATGCATGCATATTTACTAGTATATTTATTTTATGGCATGCTAGTCTTTCTTGATCCAATATATAGGGGATACTCCACCAAATCCTAAATCGGCTAAGATGTGCATGAAATTCAATTTCATATCTATATGCACATATTTATGTGGAGTGTTTCCTATGTATTGTAGTGTATCTAACTACTATGGAACCCAATGAGTTTGGGAACCATATTGTACTTGAATTATGTTTTAGGTACAATTGAGAAGTGTTGGATGCTTGCCTCATTCATAAGGAAGGTGGTCTCACCATGTGATTTTAGGAGTCAAGCTATGATGACTAACAAAAGATCATCTTCGTCATCACCAATGCATATCGGTAACAAGTATCTATCCCATGCATATTTTTCTTGTATTCAACCTTGTGTAGGTTGCCCCTTGGCATGAAAACTTTAAATGTGCAATTGTTGTGGTTTTGGCTTATTTCCTTCACTTGGTATATCTTTGTGATATTTGTGATGAAATTGCAAAAACCTTCCTTCAATTGGTATTATTTCTTTGTGATACTTGTTGCCTATCTCAAAGCATTTCCAATATATCATGTTCCCTTAGTGATATGTGTGATGCATTTGATGTGTTTGAAGTTCATTTATATACAATGAGATAAATTTGAGCTATGTGCTATGCTTTTAAGCAATAATCTCTTTTTGTATATTCATGACTTCCTTTTGGTTACCATAGTCTCCTTTCTTCGACCATTTTATATGTGCAAGTTTCTTTGTCAATGAATATCATTGTCTACTTAGAAACCTATACATATGAGAGAGGTCACCTTTTATTTGGTATCCTACTTTCTTTCAAGCCAGCTTGTCTTTTATCTATAATTCTTTGGTGGCTCCAAGTTTGTCTCGTGAGTGCTTGTCTTATTTCTATTCGCACCTTTGCGCACTCACATTCTATTGAAGATTCTTCTCTTCATGCTCATCACGATGAGTATGTTGATTTTGTTGGCTAAATGTTCTCACTTGCTCTTTGTTTTTTTTCGATTGGTTGTAATTTCCAATTGGTATCTTTGAGCTTGTGAACATTTTTTTTAAATCTTCTTTGTAAGTTGTGTGTGTCAATACTTGATATATAACTTATCTCCATTTGATTAAGACTATGTGTCTTACCAAATTAATTGTCTTGTCACACACACATACTCTTGGTTGGGCCTTTATTGATAATTTCTTTTAATTAGTATCTCCTTATGGCTCAACCACATCTTTGGTGCAAGTGATTTGTTTTGCTTTAATTTTTACATCCTTGCACTTGGTGAGTGTTCTAGATGATTTTGGGGGAGTGAGGATTCCATATTTGTGCACTCCTCAATAGTGCATGAACATTGGGGAGCTTCTCTATTTTATTTAGAACTCTCGATTAGGATCTTGTTGATTGCTTTTCTTCTTTGTGGAGATGTTTAGAATGATTTCATCCTTTTGCAATCTTTGGATTCTCAATATAGTTTGATTTCCTCTATTATCCGTCAATGGATATGTGCATTTGATTTCACTCATATCTTGAAAAATGCATACCTGGTGGAGGAACTCATATTATATTGGCCTTCTAAATTTTTCCTTCCCATTTCGGCAATCGATGCCAATGGGGGAGAAGTTTTAGAGGGTTTAAGGGAATTTGGGTTTTATGCTTTTGTTGCATTTGCCTTTAATGCGCTTTGCATTCTTGCTTGTTTGTCTTGCAAGGTTGCTATATTCATTATATAAACCCTCTTAAAAGGGACTGTCATCAATTACCAAAATGGGGGANGATCTAAAAGCTCAACACAAGTTACACTTACATGATACACAACTATCATACACAACCTTGAGTAACAAGACAAGTAGGAAGAAGTATATCATATACAAGCACATGCTAGGAACAAAACTAACACATGCAAGGGAGCAAGCAACTTTCAAGGTATATATGAATTAAATACAAGTTACCGCAAGGAGGAAGCATTGGATATGAGATAGATATGTGATAATCCAATTGACTTGTCTTGAGAAATAAAATCATGAAGATCCCTTAATTCTTCAAAATAGTCAAGTCACCAATGTCCTCCACAATCACCTATTGATCAAGTTGAAGCTTGTTGGTCCCCAACCAAGTTGGGTCCTAGGTTAGTCACAATAGGCTTGGGAACCCAAATGGTGCTTTCCAACTCTATCCTTCCTAAGAGAATATACATCATCAACTATGATAGGAGAGGATGAGGTACCGTTAGTGCATGAGGAAGCAAGATGACCTTTGCCACGGCAAAGGTAGCAACACCGACTCTTCTTCTTCTTAATAGGCTCTTCAACTTGAGGAGCAATAGCTTGAGTCTTCTTGGGAGGTGGCCTTTGTTCAACACGTGGTTGAGCACGAGTTTGAACAAGAGGCCGCTTCCCTAGTTGCTTCTCACTAAGAGGCTTCTTCTTCTTCATCTCAACCTTGGACTTGTTCTTGTTGTTGGAGATGAATCCAAGTCCACTCTTGTCATTGGGGGATTGTTGCACACTCAACATGTTGTCAAGTGCACGCTTCCCTTCATGACGCTTTTCCAAGCCTTTCTTCAAAGAAGTGGCTTGGGCCTTGAGCTCGCCTCTCTTCTCTACATGGTTAGTGACAACACAAGTACTAGAGGAGGTAGATGCATCACTGTTAGAGCAACAAGGCAAATAAAGTAATTCATCACATGATGTACCAACATTTTTAGAGGATGAACTACTAGGACTAGCACATGGCAATATAGCATTTTTGGTTAAGGTTGTGCTATCATCCACATGAGGCTCACAAGATGTTACCTTGGTGGTGAGGGCCTCATGAGCTAACTTAAGACAAGCATAGGATGCTAGAAGTTCATCATTAGAGCTAGATAGCTTTTCATGATTTTCTTCCAACTTCCCATAGGATGCTAGAAGATTATCATTAGAGCTAGATAGCTTTTCATGATTTTCTTCCAACTTACCATAGGATGCTAGAAGATTATCATTAGATCTAGATAGCTTTTCATGACTTGCTTCCAACTTCTCATACTTGCTAGTTAGCAACTCAAGTTGAGCCCTTAGCTCAACATTCTCCTTCGACATAGATGCTTTACAAGAAATTGAGTTAGTAGCACAAGCATCATTGACATTAGTGATGGAAGAAGAAATCTTAGCAAGCTCTTCATTTAATCTAGCATTTTCCTTTTTTGTGACCTTATATTTAGCAATGGCATGGTCACGTTTTTAATGATTTAGCAATTATTTCATTATGAGACTCCTCGATAGAATCTAGTTTCTCCTCTAGAGAAGCACGAGTCTCATGCTCTTCCTCAAGAGCATCTTCTAATGATGCTTTCTCCATAGCATCATCTCTTTCAATCTTACCCTTTTCTTCGAGGCTTGCTTCCAATGCCTCAATAGTTTCCCCACGCTCAATTAGGGTGCTCATGATTTCAAAGAGATTAGCTTGGGCATTTTTATTGTTAGGAAGGGCTTTAAGAATCATTAAACCTTTATTTTGAAGGAGAGCATTAACCTTTTCCATATCATCTTCTTCATCATTATTATCATTATCATTATTATTATCATCACTACTAGAAGATTTAGCCATAAGGCAATGAGTGATGGATGAAGAAGAGCAATTAATTTTTGAACTACTCAAGTTCATATCTTGTTGCATAGCAAGTTGGGTTTCCTCTACATTATTATTCATGCAAGAGTTAGAGGGAACACAAGCATTTTCATCATGGGAACAAGATAAAGCAAGCATATCATCATTAGATTTATCTAAGCAATTTTTGGATGATATGCAAGGACTATCAACACTAGCATATATGACATTTATAGTGCTAGAAGAGTTTAAGTCCAAAGATGAGGCATTACAACAAGATAGCGATAGAAGATCATCAAAGAAGAGCTCACTATCAATATTGCAAAACCTATCACTACTCACCATCACATTAGTTTGTGGCTTACCACATTTTGGTGAAGTAGATGAAGACGAGAGCTCGTCACGGCCGGAGGTGGAGGGAGAGAAATCATCCTCAATAGAGTTGGACAATCCATATTTATTTTGAAGCTTGGTCCAAAGCTCATGTGCATCCCGGAGAGGCATGATTTACTCGAAAACTACAACACTCACAAATTTGCAAAACTAATTAGAGGCTAGAGAATCTAGATATAAGTTTTTCTCATCCTCTAAAGTCGTACTTTCGTAATCCTTTGGAGGAGAAAAACCTATATCTAAGATTCGCTCAATATCGGGGTCCAAGACCCGTAAGTGACTAAGCATATGAGTTTTCCATACATTAAAATTTGTGCCATTGAATATAAACATGGAATCGTGCACTAATCCCCTAAACGACATCTTTACTCTCTAGGCGGTAAAGCCAAACAAGAGAGACGAGGCTCTGATACCAATTGAAAGAACAAGCTATGCCCGGATGTCGCCTAGGGGGGGGGGGTGAATAGGCGATTAAAACTTTTTCTATTTAGGGGCTTGATAATTGCGGAATAAAACTATGTGTTTAAATTAACAAGCCAACAACCTAAATTACTAGGGTTACCTATGTGCACCAACAACTTATGCTAAGCAATTCAAGCAACAAGGTGAAAGCAAGATAAGAACTTCAAGCACGAAGGCTATCACAATGTAAATTGCATAAGTAAAGCTCGGGTATAGGAATAACCGAGGCACGCGGAGACGAGGATGTATTCCCGAGTTCCTCCTTGTTAAGGGAGTACGTCTCATTGGAGGGGTGTGAGCTCGCCACAAGAGGCCTACTCAAGATGCCACAAAGGCCTCACCCTATTCTATGATGAACCTCAACCAAGGGATTGGTCACCTTCCACTATCGGAATCCTTCGAGGCGGATTCCGGAGCCCTTTACACCTTCTCTTGGGGCACACACCCACAACTCAATTGGGGGCTCCCAAATTCGTGCCGAAGCTTCACAACTCAAAGTCTTTGCGCCACCTCCAACCGTCTAGGGTACACAATGCACCCAAGAGGCACAAAGCTCTTAGGAAACAACAATGCACCCAAGAGTAACAAGCTTCTCACCTTCAACTTCACGTATCACCGTGGATGAGAGGCCAACCTGATGCAACTAATGAAAAGGCAAGAACACACTAAGTGGTCAAATCCTTCACTCTCAAATTCCAACCAAAGCAAACTAATGCTATGGAGGGAATAAGAGTGGAAGAACAAAGGGAAGAACACAAAGCAACCCTAAAATCTAGATCCCACAAGTTCCCCTCACTTAGAAGTGATTTTTGATTGGTGGAAGTGTCGATCTAGATCTCCTCTCTTGAATCCCTAAGTTTGGGCAAGAATCATTGGAGGGATTGAGAGGAATCAATCTCACAAGGTTAGCAACAATGGAGGAGAGAGGAAAGCAAGTGAGCAAGAGCAGCAGCCAGGTTTTGGGGAGGGAGGAGGATTTTTATAGCCTCCCCCAAAAACTAGCCGTTGGGACCTTTTCAGGCCGGAGACTCCGGACCAAGTGACCGGAGACTCCGGTCTGGCCGGACTCGTGGAGGGCCGGAGATTCCGGTCATTGGGGCCGGAGACTCCGGCCAGGCCGGAGACTCCGGGCACCCTCCGGGGATGCTCCGGACTCCCAACAGAGACGCACCACACAAAACTGAAAAAGGCTGAGAAAAGCACAGGGCCGGAGATTCCGGGTCCCTTGGGCCGGAGACTCCGGTGGGGCCGGAGACTCCGCCCCATCTCCGGGGTATCTCCGGACCGAGTCCAGAAGCGCACCACACAAAACCATTCGGCAGCGAAAAATAGGGGGGCGGAGACTCCGGGTCCTCTGGACCGGAGACTCCGGTGTGACCGGAGACTCCGGACCATCTCCGGGGTAGATCCACACAGAAAAACATAACCCCATAACTTTTGCAAATGAACTCCGTTTTCGATAATCTTGGACTCGTTGGAATCGTCACAGTGAGCACAACAAGATTATGCAGAGAAACATCATAGTCCAACAATATATTATAAAACCAAATGGGGAGAGTAAAAAAGCTCTTTTTCGCAAACCGAAAAACCGTTTCTTTTGCAATTGAAGTCCGAATGAAGCAAAACCAATTTTGTTGGAAAAGGGACAACAAATGCAACCTTTGAAAAAGGCAAACAAGTAAAGGAGATTTTGCAAAGGGTTGGAAAGGTGAAACCTTCCAAGCGGATGAACCGGCAAAATCTCCAATACCGAAAACGCAAATGAAGATGCATATGCAAACCGTTTTCGGTGATCTTAGCCTTGTCATGACAAGCACAACAAGCACTAAGGCCACACCACGATAAGAGTCAAATAAGAACCAATGAAGATGATTTCAAGGATGCAAGGATGCAAAGGGTTCAGCTCTCCACGAACGATACGATCAAGTTACTCGGTCGAGAGCCCCTCTTGATAGTATGGTTATCTATCCTATAACCCGGTCTCTCAACTAACAACATGAGACCGGTAAAATAGAAACCCTATCAAGATCATACCTTTGCCTTGCGCATTAATCCACTTGAGGTCAATGAAGACGATCTTCATCTCCTCAAGACGCACCACCTTCCTCAATTGCGCTTCGCTTGGTGAAGATTCACATGGCTCCCCCATACACCAAGATGGGAGAAGCATCTCTTCGGCATATCTTCACTTGGCCTTTATCTTGATGACGAACACCTTGGCCTTGATCAACAAATAATCTTCTTCCCTTAACCTTGACTCCAACACATGGAGACAAGCAAGCTAATGGACACCTAAAAATATAGCTCAATGCAAATATTAGTCCATCGAGATTGTCATTAATTACCAAAACCATGCATGGGGGCAACCATGCACTTTCAACATGTTACTCTCTGAAGCAGTCAAATTATCAGATCTAATGCCATGAAACCTTCCATCACTCAGTGAGGAAAAAACATCTCCTCGATGGGACTGTCAAGGTTGTTTCTCTCTTTTTGAATGCAAGAGTGCCGTTAGAAAACTGAAAAATTCTTACGCTGCAAAGTCTGACCACAATATTACCAATAATGATTTGTTCATGTGAAATAAGTCAGTATTTATTGTAGATGATCTAAAATACCGAATGTACATGTCAAACAGACTGGTCACTTCCCTCCAAGGATCAGTCAACAACATGTAATTTACATTGACAAATAAATTATGGAACCATGATGAGTTAAAGAGAGAGAAACTAATTCATGTTAAGAGGCAAATGAAATTGGTACAATAACTGAATTATGTCTCCAGTTTGTCTTTGGTCATGAATTATCCTACTCCCTCCGATTTGGATTAAGTGTCCTTAGAAAACAACCTCATACGTACAACTCGTACGCATAAGTGGTGACGTCTTTTATGGATCGGAGGGAGTATTGGACTTGGCTCTCTACGTTTCAAGCAGACTGCAACCTCCTTTTTTCCACTATCTTTTTTTTCGAAAAGGGGAGTCCCCAGCCTCTGCATCAATTGATGCATGCAGCTTTTATTGCTTTATTGAGAATCAGTTGATATAGCAAATTACATCACGGATCAGAAAGCGTTGATACATGGATCAACCAACGAAATAGAGAGCACTTGAAAAAAAGCTGCATTAACATGTGATCCGCCGATCAAAACGCCAGCTGCACTGGTTGTATAAATCTCGCGCCACCGATTCTAGCCGGTTGCACCCAGTAGCCAAAGCTGCGCGCTTCTCCGTTGGTTGTAGGTAAGACCACATACGGATCCAGTGAGTGGCCAGAGGAACAACCTGCAAGAATGAAAAAGATTGTGCTCTCTTAAATATATAATCATTGCGCACGTTCCATATGGCCCAAAGCAAAGCACAGACACCGACTCGAATCTGGGCTTTAAGCTTTTTAGCGACACCCCTCAACCAATTCCCGAACAAGTTTGTTATATTTTTAGGGGGATCGATATTAAAAGCCATATGAAAAATACGCCAAACCATCTTAGCAAGAGGGCAGTTTATGAATAAATGTTGAATCGTCTCATCTTGATCACAAAAACAACACTTTTTACTGCCCTCCCATTTTCGCTTTGCCAAATTGTCTTTTGTAAGGATCACCTTACGTCTAAGGAACCACATAAAAATCTTAATTTTTAAGGGGACCTTCATTTTCCATAGGTATTTAGAATTAAAATGTGCATGCTCAGACATATAATCCAAATACAACGATTTGATGGTGAATGTACCCGACGTCGTTAAACTCCAGGAAAAAATGTCCTGGTCCTCGTTAAGCTGGATTTCCATTAGACGAGCAACTAAATGCAACCAACGGTTCCACCTGTTACCATTCATTGTTCGGCAAAAACTTATATTTATGGGTGGGGCTGGGGACAAAACCGAAGCCACCGAAACCTCTTTTCTATGAACTATTCTATAAAGCGTCGGATATTGGCTAGCAAGGGGCTTGTCCCCTAGCCACGTATCCTCCCAGAACCGGACCCTCTCACCGTTCCCTACAGAGAAAGAACCCCGTTTGAAGAACTCATCCTTCACTTTCATAAGGCCCTTCCAGAACGGAGAATCTGAAGGCCGGGCTTTCGCCTGAGATAGAGATTTCGTACGCAAATACTTATTCCGAATTAACTCATGCCAAACACCGTCCTCAGATAGTATTTTGGCGAACCATTTGGCAAGCAAACATTTGTTTTTAATCTCTAAAACATCAATTCCTAGACCACCTTGCTCTTTTGGTCGGCATAAAATATTCCATTTAACCAACCTATACTTCTTCTTATGTCTATCACTCTGCCAAAAAAATCTAGAGCGAAAAATGTTCATTCTTTTTCGTACCCCTTTGGGCACCGTAAAGAAGGATAACATAAACATCGGGAGGCTGGTTAGGACAGAGTTGATGAGAATTAACCTATCACCATACGACAGAAGCTTCCCAGCCCAACTAGCTAGTTTTTTTCTCAAAACGATCCTCCATCGGTTTCCATTCACCATTTCGAAGTTTACGGAAGTGAATTAGAATTCCCAAGTACTTAAACGGAAACTTGCCGATTTCACATCCAAAAAGTGTCCTATAATGATCCTCCATTTCCCTGGCTCTACCGAAACAAAAAAATTCGCTCTTATGGAAATTTATTCTTAGGCCCGATAGTTGTTCGAAAATGCATAAAATGAGTTTCATATTTAAAGCCTTCTCCAAACCATGACTCATGAAAAGCAACGTATCGTCCGCGTATTGTAATATGGACACCCCACCCTCAACTAAATGAGGAATCAACCCATCGACTTGACCATCTTCCTTCGCCCTAGCGATAATTATAGCCAACATATCGGCAACAATATTAAAGAGGATAGGTGATAGTGGGTCACCCTGTCTTAGTCCTTTTTTCGTTTGAAAATAATGACCTAGGTCATCATTGACCTGATACCTACACTTCCACGTTTAACAAAATGCTCAATCCATTGACACCACCGCGGATTAAATCCCTTCATTCTCATCACTTGTTGGAGAAAGGGCCATTGAACCTTATCGTAGGCTTTTTCAAAATCTATTTTTAAAAAGACACCATCCAGTTTTTTCCTATGAAGTTCATGGATGGTCTCATGTAAAATTAACACACCCTCGAGAATATGCCTCCCCGGCATAAAAGCTGATTGAGTAGGACAAATTACTTTTTGTGCTACTTCAGTTACTCGATTGGTGGCTACTTTGGTGAAGACTTTGAAGCTAAAGTTTAGAAGACAAATAGGACGATATTGCTAGATTTTACTAGCATTTTCTTTTTTAGGAAGCAAGATTATGTGACCGAAATTAAGATGATACAACGGAAGCTCACCTCTATGGAAGCTTTGGAACATATTAATAAGGTCACCTTTTATTATTTCCCAAAAACGCTGATAGAATTCTGCTGGAAATCCATCACGCCCGGGTGCTTTATTCTTCTTCATCTGCATAATAGCCTCATGAACCTCTTGTTCAGAAAAAGCCCTCATGAGAATATCATTGTCCTCTATGGAAATCTGAGGAATATCTGAGGTCATCGCTTCCTCCATAGAGAAGTTTCCTAGGAGCCTCTGCCCCAAACAAACCTCTTTAAAAATTTGTAATATATTTTTTAATGTTTTCTTGTCCCGTTATAGTACCTTCATCTTGCTCCAGTTGAATAATTTTCTTCCTTCTGTGCTTACCATTAGGAATTAAGTGAAAACATTTAGTATTGTTTCCTCCTTCTTGAACATGTTTCACCTTAGCTCTTTGCGCCCATTTGGACTCCTCGTCCCTTCTAAGATTAGCTAATTTGTTATTTGCATCACTCAGATTCTCACTCTCTTGGACATTTAGAGGTGAGGTCTCTGCCTTTATGTCCAACTCATTAATAATAGCTTGGAGTTTGATTTTTTGTTGTTTATAAATGCCACTTAGGTGTTTTGCCCATCCCCTTAGGAAAGAGCGTAGATGACGTATTTCATACTGCCAAGTTTCCATAGCACTTGTACCATTAGAAACAGACATCCATTCCTTAGCAATCATCTCAAAAAATCCATCCTGCCGTAGCCAAGATAGCTCAAAAGAGAAATGAGGTTTGTTACCCAGGTGAGCTTGTTCTCCTAAGTCAATAAGTAAAGGGGTGTGGTCGGAACCTTCTCTAGTTAACGCACACACCGAAACCAAAGGGAATTTTTTCCCAAGAGACACTCGCTAGAACCCTGTCAAGTTTCTCAAAAGTTTTATTTTCTTTGCGATTAGCCCACGTGAATTGCCTGCCCGAGAGCTCTATTTCTCGGACGTCAAGATCTTCAATAATTGCATTAAAAACAAATGGCCACCTTGTATTGAAATTATTAGTATTCTTGTCACTTTGCCTACGCACAATATTAAAATCACCTCCAACTAACAAAGGTAGGGGTTCGTTCTCACACATCCGGACTAGTTCAGCCAAAAATTCACCCTTGTGGTCATTTTGAGCTGCTCCATAAACTACAACTAGTGAGCACTCGAAATTATCCATTTTTGAAATTAGATGAAATTTCACGGCCAGGATCCCACCCGACCTACCAATTGGTGGTAAACAATACCAAACAAAGTCTAAACCTCCGGGCAAATTCCGAAAGTGTGTAGCAAAATTGTCTCTGCCGGTTTCTATAACTTCAAAGAAATCAAGCTTATTATCTCTTATTGTGTCAGTTACAACGGAATGCTTGGCTGAATCCCTAAAAACCCCGCTATTCCAAAAGCTTCCTTTCATTTCCGATTAGAGTTAAGTTGTATTCTAATACTACGCCGAACGATAGACGCTTCTTTTTTCTTTCTAAAATAAACCCTCTTTTTAGCCACCACCGGGGAGTCGAGGTCCTTGTGACCTTGTGAGCCTGATTGCTCCTCCTCCTCAAGATCAGTACTCATCTCCAAAGCTTTATTAAGGATAGAACAACCTACTGATTCTACACTAAGCTTTTGTTTATCTTCATTTCTTTTTAACATTATTAGAGCACGATGAAACTTGATATAGCTTGCACAATCATAGAGCAAAAAAATTGCCAATCTGATATATAGCTATCGCTATTTTCTGCAGACCCAAACAGAGTTTAACAAAAAAAAGTAAAGGACTGAATGACAAAGACTCTTACATTGCAAATTATTTGGAGGTAGTCAGTCAGGTGCAAACATGTATTGCCGTGTTGATCACCATGATCAAGGAAGTATACAGGGTAGAAATAATAGAAGTGAAATATCTCACAATTTATCAGAAGATGGAGCCTCTTGGAACCCACATAACCAACCCAAATGAGTGGGGTACTTGTCTTACTGCATCATCAAATTGCCCTTTGTTGTCACCATGTCGAACACTGTGATGACCAGTCCTATCACCGACACTTCCTAGATTGGAATCCATCTGCATATACACAATTCGATTTCATCATAGCAGAACTAAAAACTCACAATTAGTAATGGCGTACTGAAATTGGAAACAGTTGGACTCTTCCCACATCAACCTGACAGGAAATACTACCAGAGTATTAGTAAGAAGAAGAATACGAGATGTGGTTCCACGATTGCTTGGGTCTACCCTCGGCTGGGGAGAAGCATGGCAACGCCTCTGTGTATGTCGTCGCCGCTGGCAAGCTGGCGCATTGTTGTGCGCTCCGCTGGTCGATATCGAGGAGTGGGTGAGGGGTGTTGTCACTCCAGGCCATGATTTGGGGAAGGCCGTTCGACGGCAGAGGTGAAAGGAGAGCGGCGGCAGCGGTAGGGTTAGATGGGAGGAGGCGCTCGAGAGGTCGGGCCGTCGGGGAGGTGGAGAGGCGGACTGGAGGGTCGGACGCCCGGCCGGGTCGAGTGTGTCCGCGCCGCCGGGCGCATCGTCGATTCTCATTCCTTGGTCCCTCACCGTGGATCGCTCGCGGTCGTCTGGTTGCTATGCTGCTCGGATAATTCCAACACGCTGGGCTTTGCATGTGAGCCGGCCCAAATGCACCACGGAAGGCCAAATTGATGACCAGAGCAGCGTCCCTCAGGGATAACTGGCCCAGTGCGGGAATGCAGTTTAGTCGAACGGCCAGAAACGAAGGAAAAGGAGATCTGACGGTCGAAAATGCTCAGATCGTGAGATTAGCGTGGTTAGCCTCCTAGATGGTTCAGTTTTAATATCCCTAATAGCGAGCCCAACCTCCTCTCCCACACCCCACTTGGCAAGTGAGGTTGTAGAAGGTGAGCTGGTGAGGGGGGGGGGGAATGAAAGAGCAACTCTTAAGGAGGTCTGAGGAGACATAAAGAGGAGGTGCAAATGTGAGTCTCCAATTAAGTGCTGGAACTTGAGATGGGCCTTAGGATCCATGTACAAAATAAATTTCTGAAACACTCATATGATTTATTTAACCATGATAAGAGGTTAGTCTAAAGTTGAGCTATACTTTGTTAATAGGGAAGAAGTTGCATCACCTTAAGGGGAATCATCTACCATTAACTAGAGCATGAGAAGGAGTGATTCACTGATTCATGCTTGGTCCTCCGCCGTCCACCTCACCTCGCTGTCATCTATCATTCACTTAGGCCCATGCAGCATGCACTTTATTGTTTCTATTTGGGACAAAATTAATTGTGATTCATTATAATTTTAACGTACATGTTAAGTATCAATGGTAACAATTTGCTCGGCTAATAAGTTGTTACATAGTTGCTTAGCCTAATAAATCAGACTTTTTTCCCACTTAGGAAAGCAATAGTGTTTTTTTTGTTAAAGATGAGTTCATAATTCGGCACTCATGATTAAGAGTTACTTATGCATTTAAATAGTAGTAAATATTGTAAGAATTCAGAAAAGTTGCAAATTATATAGATTTTTAATAATGTGGCGACACCCTCTCTCTCTCTAAGCACTCAAGCAGAAGCACCTGCCATTATACATGTCTTTATGAGCCATATTAATTTTTTTTGTGAATTTTCATTTATACTACGGAATATGATCGGCATGACTCTAAAAATGTAGTAATCGGGAACATAGACGAATATGATAGAATTACATGTGTAAACAAATGATTGTGCAAACATAAGAATTTAGCTAAAGTATGTTCTTGATTATCAGAAATAGGAGAAACACATGAATCCAAAAACAAATCAAATTAATGTTAAAATATAAATATAATATCAGATTATTATTATACAATTATGGCATTGCTTTGTTGTTTTTCCACGTGGGTGTAAAAAAGAGATTTGATTGGAGTGTAAAAATTACTTTGTTCCACTTTTGTATCAAACCAGGTTTTTGGCCTTTGAACTAAGACAAAAATAAGGATAAATATGAAAACTTTATGTCTTGGAGTATTTGAGTTGATTTATGCCTATTATTGGATTTTATTTGACTTGATTATAGTTGTACTTCCCCTGATTCTTGCCAAAAAAAACTGACATTATCATGTGAGAAACTTTCTTAAAATAATAAAGGTTTATTAAAATCTTCAAGCCTTGCTACCAAAGCAAGGGTATTTTAATTTAAAAATATAAATGATAAGAATCATTATTGAAATATGTATATTATATATTTTCTTACCCTTGAAAAACAAAAGATATACTTTTTAAAATAATATTTTCCCTATTTTTAAAATAACAGAAAATAGAGAACATGGTTTCATGATTATTTGTGTACCTAAAAATATTAGGAAAATCCCCAAGATATATTACCATGTATATAAATATTCATACCAACCTCACATTGGAAAGTTCAAGATTCTATTTTGAATCAAAGATGTTGTCGCGTGTTGGAACGCGGACACCGGAGAGTTCGGTGTGCTCCCCTGTCGATTGTTCGGAGGCGGGCGCGAGGAGTTCACCCACGGACGAGGTGTATATCGAATCCACACAACAGAAAGCACATGAGGATTTTACCCAGGTTCAGGCCATCCGGAGATGAAACCCTATGTCCTGCATGTCTGATCTGGCATTGATTTGGTGGTAGTGACTGATTACAAGTGGAGGAATCTATCTCTTCCACGGTTCGCTCTCTTTTCCGGGGACTACCTCTCTAGTCTCCCCCCTCTTCTCTCTAGGCTCGATCTTTCTTCAACCGGCTTTGTCTTTCTCTTTTGCTATGGTCCGACCCTTCTCCTCTGAGTGATTTGACCTCCCTTTATATCGGTGGAGTCCTTTTCCAGCTCCGGTGCCTGCATGGATGACACGTTGTAGAGATGTCGCCACCTCAGGGGACGGGTGTCATCACTAGGAAGCAGTCGGATGCCAGCTCGTCTTCATGTTCTCCACACATCGTGTCGCTCCTCTGCACTAGGCAGGCGAGACGTCTTGTCCAGCCCTGCCCAGCCGACCATCCTACTGACCGGACTGGCATGCCGCAGGTGGATCGTGCCAAGTGTCGCCATGATGTCTGCATTCTCTTCCCGGGAGGAGCCCCCCGGGCGAGGTTGTCTTCTTGTTTCTCCCCCTCCGAGCTCCTGGGAGCCCCGACATACCTTGCAGCGGCCCACACTTTCGTCGATCGTGACACCCCGGGGTGCAGGGTGTCGACAGATGCAAATATGTTCAACCATGATGTTAACCAAAACAGCACTGACAATTATTAAGAAAAATCTCAAATAAATTCCTAAGAACCCTATAATTTTGTCCTATCTACTTGACACCATCTTCTTGGCATGCTCAAACAGTCCGTTGCTAATCTTGCAAAATATTGCACCGGAATGAATATGGCATTTGGTTTATCCTCGAAGTTCTTTGTACCTGCTCAAACCCTTTTATCCTATCTTTGCACCTAAGAACTACCCACTTGACCAAGGACCCACCTGGCAGAGCCAACTATTTCTTCTCCAATGGATGACCGACGTCCCCACTCGTTGGTCAACTACAGAGGGTGCACATCGCATGGACGTTGTTGGCCAACCCATGTGCAGGGCCACATCGGACTCGTCCCACTCGTCCCACTCGCCCTAACATGTCTCATCGGTCTAACACAAAGCGCTGAATTCCCCACGCCATAGCCCTTGCCTGCATTCCCAATTTTCCCCTCGCCCAATCGAGCGTTGAGCCCTCTCTTTCCATTTCTGATGAAACAGAGTGATATGCAACACCTAATTGAACACCTTTCATACATGATGACATTGAGGTGAGGTTTGCTCCTTATCAGCTTGGTCCATTAGCTTCCAGATCGTTCCTAGGGGCACTGTCAGACCACACTGCACCTTTCCTAACACACCATTTATAGTTAGCACCCTCATAGTAGCATATCGATGAGTGTCGTTGACTTTGTGCATTACACAATGTTTAGGTTTTATTTATGCAGCACCCCTGGTCCTTTTTACACGCGCACATGACCACTCATGCGGTCATGCCCCTAGTGCACCCCTAAAGCAAGGAGAGCTCCCGACTTCGGGTGGATCCTCCACTCAGTCTCTCGACCATGTCATCGATTCTTTGTACTTCCTCCGATACAGTTTACTGGGCGCGATTGAGTTTTCTCTTGGATTTAGGAAATTGCTCATTGGTCAAAAAGAACAGCTCCATCCCCAACTTTTTTTTGGGTTCATAACTGTAGCCGACGCCTAATATATTTGTTATTTATCTCTCGAATAACCTCCATGGCCAGTAATGTAGCAGTTCAGTTGCATGCAGTGGTTGAGATTATCGGCCATAATTGCATTCAAAATATCCAGCCCGCGTACACATGAGCGACCAGAGATGAAAGGAGAGGAAACGCACCCATATTTCAGTTACCGAGCGCTAATTAAAATGGCAATTAAAGCAAAAGCGCCTAAAATCCCTCCGATTGTGAAACTGCATGTATTTGGAGAGGCGCCCAGTAAACCCTACTGGAGGTAGTACCTTTCTTTAAGTCTTTTTGCATGATTGTCCCCTCTACTATGCCTAATATGACAACACACTTTATTTTTAGTAGAGGAGGTTGGTGGTTGTATTTTATATATATCTTTTCAAGGATCGAAAAGATACTCAAATCGTTGAAGTTTCTGAAAACGAAAAGATACTCAAATCCTTTCTTTAAGACATGCATCGAAGCAAAAAAAACTTGGGTTCAAAGTCTGTTGTGAACGTGGCTTCCGGTTATTGGGCATAGCCCAAACCGTCCTTAGCCCCCGGGTCCTTACGGAGCCAAGAACAAGACCCAAAAGACCAATCAAAAAAGGGCAAAGGTTTGATTGCGAAAGCCAAACGGTGAACAAACAAAAGTAGGTTTTCGCTGTTCACGAAAGATTTTGGGGGAAGCCCCCAGGGTACAGAGGTTTACACACGGGGCCATCCCGGACACGCCTTCTCATTTGCCTGTGCGAGTATGGCATTAGCACTGTTTCCATCCTGCGATGGGGTTAGGCACTCCAGCGGTTTACACACAGGGCCATCCCGGACATGCTTGCGGCCTGAGTGGTGCGATTTCGACACCTTACGACACGGGGCGGTCCCGTCCTACGGGCGCCTTACGGGTAGTACTTCTGGAGGTGGTACCTACAAAAATGCTCAATGTTCCATGAGTTCTTCACCGGTACCCCCTCATCTGCCTCCAGGCGGGCTACGCCCGGCCTGAGGACACGCACCACCCAAGAAGGGCATTCCCATGGTGAGGAGAACTTGTTCATTCCCTTGGTCTTCTTCTTGCGTCGGAGGAGCCAATCCCCTTCTCCAACTCCCAGGGTCGAACTCGCCGATCGTGATAGCGCCGAAGACCCTGCTGGTATCACGTGTATCTTATGGCTGCTTGGCAACGAACTTCCTCCAGAAAGTTGACGTCGTCAATCCTGGATGCGTGCTGAGTTTCTTTATCATAGCTGCGGGTCCGAGGAGAACCGTACTTGAGCTCGGTCGGCAGCACCGCTTCCGCTCCGTATACCAGGTTAAAAGGTCTTTCCCCGGTTGCCCGGTTCGGAGTGGTGCGCAATGACCATAACACAGGAAGTACATGCTCAATCCAACCGACCCCAGCTCGCTTCAACCTGTCAAATGTCCTTGTCTTGAGTCCCCTCACGATTTCTCTTTTGGCTCGCTCTGCTTGGCCGTTGCTCCGGGGATGAGCGACGGATGAATATCATATCCTTGTCCCAAACTGTTCACAATAAGCGCTGAATGACCCGCTGGTGAACAACGAACCATGGTAAGTGATGATGCGATTAGGGGCACCAAAGCGGCAAACAATCCATTGGATGAATCAAATTGCAGCCTGTGCAGTCTATGCCCTGATGGGTTCCACTTCCACCCATTTTGCAAACTTGTCAATGGCGACGATCAGATACTGATATCCCCCCACTGCCCGATGGAAGTTGCCCACAACATCAAGCCCCCAGACTGTGAAAGGCCAATATAGTGTGATTGTCTGTAGGGCTTGAGTTGGCTGGTGAATATTCTTGGCATGAAATTGGCAAGCTTCACAGGTCTCCACGATATGTTCGTCATCTGTCGATGTTGTTGGCCAATAAAAGCCTTGCCGCATAGCTTTCCCGGCCATTGTACGTGATGCGGCATGATGAGAGCATAACCCCTTGTGAACGTCGGATAGCAGTTCTTGTCCTTCCTCCCGGGATATGCATCGGAGACGAACCCCGTTCTCCTGATGGCGATATAATTCCCCATCGACCAAGGCGTACATCTTGTCCCTTCTAGCGATACACTCTGTACTCTTGTCATCATCCTGGAGGTCAAGATTATGCAGTTTTATCCAAATCTCTTCGGCCCAAACTAGTCTGGCGGGCCTAGCCACGAATACTGAGTGCGTTCCGAGAGCTTCTGCCTTCCTGGGTACACCTTTTCCTTCTATCTGGGCCTCGATGGACGGGCGTCTGAGCCTTTCCACAAAGGTACCGGGAGAAACGGGTGATGGTGGATATTGATAAGTTGGGTGGTGCCCCAAGCGAAGGCGGAATTGTAGCTAGTAGCAGTTTTCCCTCAATTAAAGAACTGAGGTTTATCGAACCAGTAGGACTTTGAAATCAACAACGAGGTGAATATTTGAAGATCTCTGGCACTTAACCTTCAACAGACGTGGACCTACACACACTCAACCAAAATACTTTGCCCCCAACGGCGGAGAGGTTGTCAATCTCTCCGGTCTCGCAGAACACAAAGCGGTTAATTGTATGATGAAATAGATAAAATATGAAAAGTGACCAGAGGAGTAATGATGATTAAAAGAAAGTAAATGAGGTTGAAAAAAATGTAAAAAGATGGACCGGGGGCCATGGGTTCACTAGTGGAGTCTCTCAAGTAGATAAAATATGCATGTGTGAAAGTGCATGGTTGATCCCATGCATGGTTTTGGTAATTAATGACAATCTCTATGGACTAGTATTTGTGTTGAGCTAATTGTAGGATGTGTTCATTTGCGTTGCTTGATCTCCATATGTTGGAATCAAGGCTAATGGAAGAAGAAGATTATATGTTGATCAAGGCTATGTGCAAGTTGATCAAGGCTTTGTGCAAGTTGATCAACACACAAGGCTAGTAATGTACCATGAGGGATCATGTGATCTCATGGTATGGTAAGCACTCGTCAATATAGCCTTGTGAACTAACCCATGATCTATGTGCTTGGTATATCTATGTTGGGTTAGGTGTCTTGTCATGAGCTTGCATCAAAAGGAAGATCTCGTGTAGCTCATGAAGGATGGTGTCAAGTGATGTGGTTCAAGTTCAAGATGATCAAAAAGAAGATGTCATATGCTTGGATCTTGCCAACCATCTGAAGATAAAGGCCAAGTGAAGATTTGTTTATGTGGTGCTTCTCCTATCTTGGTGTATGGGGGAGCATCATGTGGATCTTCACCAAGCGAAGCGCAATCAAGAAAGGTGGTGCGTCTTGAGGAGATGAAGATCGACTTCGTTGACCTCAAGTGGATTAATGCGCAAGGCAAAGGTATGATCTTGATAGGGTTTCTATTTTACCGGTCTCATGATGTTTAGTGAAAGACCGGGTTATAGGATAGATAGCCGTACTATCAAGAGGGGCTCTCGACCGTATATCGTGATCGTATCGTCGTAGAGAGCACAAACCTTTGTATCCATGCAATCATCTTTATTGGTTCTTATTTGGCTTTTATCCATGTGAGAATTTAGAGCTTGTGTTCATTCCATACCAAGCTCTAGTTCATCAAAAACGGATTTCATGAATACCTTCTTGCGTTTTTGTTTTTGGAGGTTTTTCCGGTTTGTCTCGTCTAATAGAGGTCAAACTCTCTCCTTATGATTTCCTCCTCACATGATGGGCAATGATTTTTCTCTGCATGATCTTGTAGAGCTTTTCGTTGCGCGTCTAACGAGCCCAAGATCATCGAAAACGGAGTCCGGATGCAAAAGATATGCCCATTTTCATATTGCAATTTCTGCTGTTTTCTGTGGGGCGGAAATTCCGGCCCCCGGAAGTTCCGGCCGTTGCACCGGAATATCCGGCCCATATTTTCATCTGAGCTTTTTGGCTAAGTCTTTTTGGCTTTTCTCTCTGGAGGGGGTCCGGAATTTTGCCTCGGAAGTTTCCTCGGAAATTTCCGGGGGTCCGGAATTTCCGGTCTTTGGTCCGGAATATCCGGCCGAAGGAAAATTTGGCTAAGTCATTTTCGCGTTTTCTCTCGGGTGGGGAGTCCGGAACATCGCACCGGAGGTTTGCTCCGGAAATTTCCGGGGCACCGGAAATTCCGGTGTAAGCCCCGGAATATCCGGCCCCTCGTTTTTCCAATGGCTAGTTTTTGGGGGAGGCTATAAATAGCCCCCTTCTTCCCCCAAGTGCTGGTTGCTCACCTTGCTCACTTGTTTTCCTCTCTCCTCCATTGTTGCTAACCTTGTGAGCTTGATTCCTCTCAATCCCTCCAATGATTCTTGCCCAAACTTAGGGATTCAAGAGAGGAGATCTAGATCTACCATTCCACCAATCAAATTCTCCTCTAAGTGAGGGGAACCTAGTGGATCTAGATTTGGGGTTTCTTTGTGTTCATCCCCTTTGTTCTTCCTCTCTTATTCCCCCAAAGCATTTGTTGCTTGGTTGGAATTTGAGAGTGAAGGACTCGAACACTTCGTGTGTTCTTGCCTTTTGCATTTGTTGCATCGGGTTGCTCTCTCCGCGGTGATACGTGAAGTTGAAGGTTGAGAAGCTTGTTACTCTTGGGTGCATTGCGTTCCCAAGAGCTTGTTGCCTCTTGGGTGCATCGTGTACCCTAGACGGTTGGAGGTGCCGCGAAGTCTTCGGTTGTGAAGCTTCGGCACATTTTGGGAGCCCCCAATTGAGTTGTGGGTGTGTGCCCCAAGCAAGTTATAAAAGGGCTTCGGAATCTGCCTCGAAG
The DNA here is from genome assembly GCA_012064385.1 of Puccinellia tenuiflora. NCBI lineage: Eukaryota > Viridiplantae > Streptophyta > Magnoliopsida > Poales > Poaceae > Puccinellia > Puccinellia tenuiflora. The sequence goes on along the minus strand of QRDG01002184.1, from coordinate 201,972 downwards.
GATTCCGATAGTGGAAGGTGAACCAATCCCTTGGGTGAGGTTCATCGGAGAATAGGGTGAGGCCTTTGTGGCATCTTGAGTAGGCCTCTTGTGGCGAGCTCACACCCCTCCAACGAGACGTACTCCCTTAAGAAGGAGGAACTCGGGAATATATCCTCGTCTCCGCGTGCATCGGTTATCTCTATACCCGAGCTTTTACTTATGCAATTTACATTGTGATAGCCTTCGTGCTTGAAGTTTATATCTTGCTATCACCTTGTTGCTTATATTGCTTAGCATAAGTTGTTGGTGCACATAGGTGAGCCTAGTAATTAGGTTGTTGGCTTGTTAATTTAAACACATAGTTTTATTCCGCAATTATCAAGCCCTTATTAGAAAAAGTGTTAATCGCCTATTCACCCCCCCTCTAGGTGACATCTCGGGCATAGTTTGTTCTTTCAATGTGATGGGTGAACGAATTACAGCTAGGCAATCGACAAGATCATGACACAAACCCAATTTAGCTATGACAAAAAGGACATGATAATATTTACGGAGGCATCACGACAAGGAACAAAGACCGTTGAGTCCAACTGCGTCTTTGTCTAAATAGTCCACCGTGGGATCACTATCCAGCCTGTCACCCAACGGTATTAAGTTCAAGCAACAGACAATTGCATTAAGTAAAGTGCATGAAGTAAGCAATACTAATATCAAAATAGACATTAACACCACTGTTTTACCCTTAGTACCAACAGCACACCCTTGCCCTTAGACGTTTCTGCCACTCGTGCCCAGGAACAAAAGGGGGCATGACCCCAGTATCTAGCATAAATACCCTCTCTTGGAGATACACACAATCACTTGGCCAAAGTAACTACGCACATCGGAGAGCATGCAAGAACATAAATTACTCATATAAGAATCATGCACAATCTGAACATAACTTCATAATCCATCGGATCCCAGCAAACACATCACATAGCATTACAATAATCGATGTTGATCATGTTAGGCAGCTCACAAGATCATAAGACATGAAGCACAAGAGAGAGAGACTACCAACTAGCTACTGCCATGGACCCATAGTCCAAGGTGAGACTACTCACAAATCATCCCGGAGGAAGGTATGTCGATGAAGAGCTCTTCGGGATCGATCTCCCCTCCGGCAGAGTGCCGGCATCAGCTTCAGATTGGACCCCGAACTAGGGTTTTTGGTGACGGCGCATCGGGGTCGAGTTTCTGGAAAATAATCGCCGCCTCGATGTTTTTAGGTTAATTGTGATTTTATAGGAGTCGGAGGGGGCTGAGGAGGTGCCCATAGTGTCGTGGGATTATCACGGCAGATGCTACACGGGGTAGCTTACGATAGGTGGATTAGGCGGCGTAGGAGATTCCGGGAGCGAGATTGCAAATGCGGAGTTTACCCAGGTTCGGGTCCCCTCGGTGGAGGATCCCTACATCCTGCTATGAGTCACTATGATCATGATAGATTGGTTTACATGGTGGCAGCCGGCTTAGAAGCTTAGGCGGCGGGTGTTGTGTCTAGCTGAGAGAGATGTCTATTCGGGTGCCCCTACCTGGCTTTATATGGGTAGCCAGGTAGGGTTTACAAGAGCTGTAGTCAATTACGTGTTGGGTCTAGCTGGGCCACCTCCATAATGGGCCGCATTGTACCTCCATGAGTATACCCGGAGGCCATATCCCTGTCAGTAGCCCCCGAGCCTTTGGGTGATTCAAAGAATCGCGTGGAGGGTCTCATGTGTCTTGTGGCCGACGGTAACATTGTCTTCCTGGAACGTGGAATTTGAGAGTGAAGGACTCGAACACTTCGTGTGTTCTTGCCTTTTGCATTTGTTGCATCGGGTTGCTCTCTCCGCGGTGATACGTGAAGTTGAAGGTTGAGAAGCTTGTTACTCTTGGGTGCATTGTGTTCCCAAGAGCTTGTTGCCTCTTGGGTGCATCGTGTACCCTAGACGGTTGGAGGTGCCGCGAAGTCTTCGGTTGTGAAGCTTCGGCACATTTTGGGAGCCCCCAATTGAGTTGTGGGTGTGTGCCCCAAGCAAGTTGTAAAAGGGCTCCGGAATCCGCCTCGAAGTATTCCGATAGTGGAAGGTGAACCAATCCCTTGGGTGAGGTTCATCGGAGAATAGGGTGAGGCCTTTGTGGCATCTTGAGTAGGCCTCTTGTGGCGAGCTCACACCCCTCCAACGAGACGTACTCCCTTAAGAAGGAGGAACTCGGGAATATATCCTCGTCTCCGCGTGCGTCGGTTATCTCTATACCCGAGCTTTTACTTATGCAATTTACATTGTGATAGCCTTCGTGCTTGAAGTTTATATCTTGCTATCACCTTGTTGCTTATATTGCTTAGCATAAGTTGTTGGTGCACATAGGTGAGCCTAGTAATTAGGTTGTTGGCTTGTTAATTTAAACACATAGTTTTATTCCAAAATTATCAAGCCCTTATTAGAAAAAGTGTTAATCACCTATTCACACCCCCCTCTAGGAGACATCTCGGGCATAGTTTGTTCTTTCAATTGGTATCAGAGCCTCGTCTCTCTTGTTTGGCTTTACCGCCTAGAGAGTAAAGATGTCGTCTAGGGATTTAGTGCACAATTCCTTGTTTAGATTTAATGGCACAAATTTGAATGTTTGGAAAACTCATATGCTTAATCACTTACGGGTCTTCGACCCCAATATTGAGCGTATCTTAGATATAGGTTTTTCTCCTCCAAAGGATTACGAAAGTACGACTTTAGAGGATGAGAAAAACTTATATCTAGATGCTCTAGCATCTAATGAGTTTTGCAAATTTGTGAGTGTTGTAGTTTTTGAGTCAATCATGCCTCTCCGGGACACTCATGAATTATGGACAAAGCTTCAAGACAAATACGGCAAGTCCAACACTATTGAGGATGATTGCTCTCCCTCCACCTCCGGCCGTGACGAGCTCTTGTCTTCATCTACTTCACCAAAATGTGGTGAGCCACAAACCAATGTAATGGTGAGTAGTGATAGGCTTTGTAATATTGATAGTGAGCTCTTTTACGATGATCTTTTATCGCTATCTTGTTGTAATGTGTAGCACCCTCACTTTGAAAAGCAAGAATACATTGTGAATATGCTAGGCCCTGGATCGAGTATGGCTAGCATTCACCAACAGGATGTAATATCATGCATAAATGTTAAACGTTATTACATCGCACGTACGAATGATCCAAAAATAAAGTACTTTATTACAACTTTGCATAGCCAAAGCTAGCTTAAAATAAATAAAGTTCCACAAATATTATTCAGAGTTCAAGCAGAATAATAAAGTAGCACTGAGCTCCATCATCTCCATGTTCCACTGGCGACCATGTTGGTTGTAAGCTCGAAATAACATACGTCCTTACTCCTCATCTAAGCAACCTGCAACATTAACGTTGCAGCCTTAGGGAATTTGGGTCAATACCTTGTGACAGGCTGGCAAGTATCACACTATGGTGGTATATAAATGGCAAAGACTACCACTACATGCTTATTTGGCTGGTGGTGTTCAAGGCTATTGCAGAAAGCAAATTTTATCCTACTTTTCATAAAACCTTTTTCAATTTTGACTTAACATTATGAGACACTCCCATGGAACGCATCCAATGTCTCATTTACCCGAGTTCACCCAACAAGTTTTAATACTGAAATTGGAATGAGTGAGATCTTCTGTCAACATCCTTATTTGGTCACTCATGAATTGTCCGTTACCGGGGACACGGCTAAGATCTTAGTTTTAAAATAACTCTCGAGAGTTTGTGGCACTTTCCCCACTAGACCCAATCAACCCAAACTTCCTAATCACTCATTTAGTGAAAAGAAAAGGAGAAGATCGAGACGAGACTTTTCAGAAATGCTTTCCCATGGTACTCTAGCGAGATCACTGCCGTCCTACCCCTCTACATCATCAGATCTCACTGACCCAGGTCCACACAACTTACTCCATCAAGACAGAGCCCATATGACTAGTGGTTGCACGGTCGGGCAAACAAACACGGTGTGACATTAATCTCAAACCCTAGGTGGCCTTTCACAAGTGCACATATTCAGGTAAAACCATGGAAATGGCCCTGAATAGCCACTCAACTTCGCCTCCATCATACGAACCAATGCCACCTAGGTAGTTCATTAATTTAGTAGAATTTTTCTTAACTCAACTACAATAAAACAATACATTTTTGCAGCAAGCAATTCCACTAAATTTCATAGGTCACTAAATCAACTAGTCATGTGGCTATCCTAACAGGTTTGCATAGCATATATATAGTAGTGGTAAGCCTATCATGCAAAACTACTGAAATTATCTGCAGTGCATAATATAACAAAATAGTAGGTCCTTCATGAATTGGTGTGTGTACTTGCCTTGATAGTTGTTCAGGTTGTTGCAACACTCACAGCACTCACTCTTCACAATCTAATCAAGAAAATTGCAACAATTCAATACACAAGCAAAAGGCAATACAATAAAAATATGCATGCAAGATGATTTGCTAACACACAAGTCAAAGTTAAACAACTAATAAATTTATTACTTTATGTTATTTAATATGTGCATGATGCTCATGATTCATATTTTAAGTGGCTTTAATAATTTAAAAACAATTACTATAGTCAAAATGCCACTATTTGAGTTTTTAAAAAACATTGTCAATGCATGATGCAAAAGTGCAAACCAAAAATACTACTGGACAGAGGACACTAAAGGATACACTTTTGCAGAATAAAATAATTTAAAATAACTTATAGATTTAAAGATATGTCAAAATTACTCAAATCTCTCATTTGAAATTTGAATAATTTCAAAATGGCAAAACAGAAAACTAATGGTTCTAAAATATTCTACAGATCATAAGGTTTTCAAAAATATAAAGTTCATTAAATTTGGCCGAGCCATTAAAAAGATATGAAGGTTCTAAGGTTCAGGGGTTTTTTGCAAAACTGCCGAATTAAATCAATTCGGCCGAATTTACAGAAAATGGGGCTGACGTGGCGCTGACTAGGTGCTGACTTAGCGCTGACGTGGCGCGATCCAATAGGCCGGTACCGATTCGGGTTGGAGGTTAAAAGGTAGCCGTTGGATTTAGATCCAACGGTCCAGATCTATCGCGACTATGGCCGGCCGGAGCTAGGGTTACGGTGAGCGGCGGCGCGCGGCGGCGACGGCTCGGCATGAGAATTCCCGGCGATCTATGGCATTCCAGGACGTGCGGATCTCACCTCGGTGATCAGTGTGACGAGGCGAGGTCGGTGGCGAGGTTTAGAGCTTCGGGACGATCTCCTCCTCTGGTGATTGTTCGCCGGAGTTGCGGGTGGCGACGGGTGGCTTCGGTCGTGCACGTACGCGTCAATCTGGAGACGGAAAAATTACGAGATGATGTCCGGAAGGTGCGCCACGAAGAGATGAAGCGAATGGAGAAGGAGAGGGGAGTTGGGGTCGTCGGGGGGCGGCCGGAGATCGGTTTCTTACCGGCGGCAATGGCGGCGCGGCGGGGTCGATTCCGGGCAGCCTGGTGGCGTGGTGATAGGGTTTTGGGAGGGGCAAAACGAGCGGGGCTCGAGAGGCTTATATGGACGCGAAGAAACACAACAAAATCCACGAATTTCGCTCAGATTTGGATTCCCGAACGGAATCGTATCGTGGCCGGTTTCTTGCGCCAGGAGCTGAAGGGCGATGACGTCAGCCTGCGTCATGGCGGGTCCAGCCTGTCAGCGAGGAAAGAAAAAGAAGAGAGGGAAAGGGAGAGAGGGTAATCACTAAAAAAAGGGTTCCCTTTGCAAAGGGAACTTTTCCTCTGCTCTCCTCGCGCCAAGTGGCGCCTTCTCCTCGTTTGGTCCCCCGTGGGTGTTTGCATGTGTGACAAGTGGCAACACTAAAGAGTTTTGGTGGGATTTTCCCATCCCACCGGTTGGAGTACGGATGGGTGGAAACGCATTTATTTTTAGATTCGTTTTTTTAAAATGAAATATCTCTAGAACCGTATTTTAGAATTACGAACCGTTTTCATATTTGAGATCCTCGCGTCGAGATCTTCAAAACTAGATTCCATATTGATAGGTTTCGTGTAGCGCCCTAGCTTAGAAAAGCAAGAACACATCGTGAAATATGCTATTCCCTGGATCAAGTATGGATAGCAATTCACAAATAGATGTAATACCATGCATCAATGTCAAATAATTATTACATCGCGAGATCCATAAAAAAAATATTCTTTACAAATTGCATAGCCAAAGGCTAGCTTCAATGCAAAGTTTGGCAGCGGAAACATAAGTAGCACAGAGAGCTTCATCATCTTCATGTGCCACTGGCATACATGTTGGTTGCAAGCTCGAAAGGTAGACGTCCTCACGCGTCATCGTAAAAACCTGCAACATTAACGTTGCAGCCCAGGGAATTTGGGTCAATACCTTGTGACAGGCCGGCAAGTGATACTTTGGTGGAATATAAAATGGCAAGACTAATACTACATGCTTATTTGGCTGGTGGAGTTCAAGGCTATTGCGTGAAGCAAATTTTGTCCTACTTTTCATAAAACATTTTCTTTCTCAAAAGAATATGAGACTCACCCATGGAACGCATCCAAGGTCTCATATACCCGTGTTCACCCAACAAATTTTATTATGAAAATGGAATGAGGAGATTTTCCATCGACATCCTTGTCCAGCTGCTCAGAATTGTCCGTAACCGGGGACACGGCTATGATCATAGTTTTACACTCTCGAGAGGTTGTGCACTTTCACCACGAGACTCCATCAACCCATTCTGTCCTTGACCTTCTTGAAGTGAAAAGGAAAGGTGAAGATGAAGACGAGACCTTTGGGAAACAGTCCCCTGTTCGTCAGACAGACCCATACAAGACATTCATCCGCTGAGAACTGTCGGAATCAGGTTCCTAGAACTTACTTAGTCAAGGCAGAGCCATAATACCAAGTGGCTGCACTGGAAGCAATCTAAACTTGGAGTGACTTAAATCTCTTTGTTCCTGGGTGGCCGTTCACAAGTGCACGTACTCAGTTAAAACCATGGAAATGGCCCTGAGCAGCCACTCAACTTTGACCACCAATAGAGCAAAACCAATTGCCACCCAGGTAGTTCATTAACTTAGTAGAGTTTTTATCCTTTCATACTACAATAAAATATTTCAGCATTGCAGTTCTAACTTCTACCAAGTGAATGGGTTCCTAAATCAACAGGAATAAAGGGTGATATACTAAACAGGTCTGCATAGCAATATAGTAGTACACCTATCATGCATACTACTGAAATAGTCTACGATGCATATATAATAAAATAGTAGGTCTTTCATGAAAGGGTGTATGCACTTGCCTTTTGGAACTTGTCGTTGCTCACACACTCTTCTCAAAGTAACTCGTAGCACTCCGTTCAATCTATACAATACAAACATATAACAATAAGCAACAATACAACAATCAAAAGAAACAAACATAACAACAAACATGGATAAAAACAAACAAAACTAGGTTGGTGGTCCAAGCTTCAATACATGATTCCATATGCAAAAAGAATCAATGCATTTAGGTTTGGGGTTTGCCATTTGGGTCAGGGGTTGGTCTGAAATCAAATTTGAATATTCCAAATTTGAATAGGTTGAAGGGTTGTTTCCAGGTTGTTGGGATTGGTCTTGCTCAAAGTGATCACACAAAAGAGTTGGTCAAAGAGTTTTTAAAAACATTATGAAACTGTGGTTTGCAAAACATTAACATTTAAATGGCCTTTGGCACACTTTCAATGTTTATGTTTAAAAAGGTGGTAGTTAGGCCTGGTTTTGGTCTCTCTGGACAGAGGGCTTCTAAACAAGGCTACTGGAATTGGATTCACTCAAAAATACATTTTTAAACTAAAGTTATGTCAAATTTACTCAAACTCCTCATTTGAAATTTGAATAAATATAAATTCGACAAAACAGAAAACTAATACAGCCAAAAGATTCTAATTTTCCTAAGGTTTCCAAAAGGTATTATTTGTCTAATTTGGCCAAACAGAGAAAAAGATATAAAGGATCTAAGTTACAGGGGCTTTTCTGCAAAACTGTCATTTCTATTTTTATTCCGGAATAGAAAAAGGATCGGCTCAGGGCTTGGCTCGGCTTGAGTTTGAGCCACGGCTCGGCTCGGCTCGATCTAATCTTGGCCGTTGGAGGTAGATCGGACGACTGTGAGGCGTTGACAATACCAGGAGGCAGCTGGTCGCCGGAAAACGGGGCGTGGCGGCGGAGGCTCGGGCGGAGGAGGTCGCCAGCGGGAGGGAGCTGGGCCGCGGGCGCGGAGGGATGAAGGTGGTGAGGCTCGACGCGGGGAAGAGGATGGCGATGTCGGCGTGCTCGATCTCGTCCCGGCGTGGTGTCCAGGTGCAGCCAAAGCACGTCGCGCGGCGGACGGCGAGCTTGAGGCCTGGATGTTCCCGTCGCTGAGATGCTTCTGCGGGCTCTAGGAGGTGTCTACGGGGTGCAGCACGCCACAGCGAAGACGATGGTAGCAGCGGCGTGGAGCGGAGCTTCCTGGAACGGCGGTGATGTCCGGCTGAAGTCGCGGTGGCGGACGGCGTCCTCGGGTCGATCTTGCATCCGTCGATTCGCTGTGGAATAAAATCTAGAAAGATGTTAAAGATGTTCTCCGTGGTGAGGTAATAGGAGGAGACCAACAATCAGCGGCGGGGTCTCACTAATTCGGCCGGAATCGGAGAAACACTGCGACGGCGTTGCGGAGCTCCGGCGAGAAAATTAGGTGGCATGGGGCACGATTCGGAGAGGGCTTTTAGGGGCAAATGATGGAGGAGGTCGAGGGCTTTCCGTAGAAACAAACGGTGCTTCAAATGGTGTAGTAAATCGACGGGAATCATGGTGGGAAGAGAAAAAGGCATGGAGCTGTAACGTGCGTACGTTACACCGAGCTTGATGACGATCACGTCATGATGACATCATCATTTTTTTTCTGTTTCTTTTTCTATTTTCTGTTTTTTCCTTTATAACTTTTGATTTAGAGCTCCAAATCAAGTCAAATAAAATTGTAAAAATTTGTAAAATTCCAATTAGTCAAAATAGACATTTAGTAACTATTTTTGGTCAAAACAAAATTACCAAAATACCCTTTTGATCAAATATGCCTTATATGGCTAATTGGGAATTTTCTAAATTAGGGTCTATAAATATCTCAAAATAATTAAATAAAAACCAGAGAAATAATATGAGTTATATCATTCAAAATGATAACTCATCTTCATATTCAAATAATTTAAGATAAAACATTTTGATAAAACAAAGCTTGCAAAAGTATTTAAATTATTTCCACAAATGAAATAGGGTTTATAATATCCCCATATTATTTATTTTAAAACAATAAACCAAAGGGGAAAATACTATTTGAAAACCCCATTTAAATTTTTTTTTCCAAGGCTTTAAAATTGAGATAGGAAGATAAAGGAATATTTAATTTAAAATATAACTTTGAAGATGTCAAAACAATCTTCTATAAAAGCTTTTCTTGATTTTTGGAGACTTTATTAATTATTAATAAAAGTTTTAAATTTTTATGATTTTTAAAACATTCCAAAATTTGGGATGTTACAGACTACCACCCTTAAAAGGAATCTCGTCCCCGAGATTCGGAGAGGCTAGAAAGAAAGATGGGTTTCTGGGACAACTAGGTTCACACAAATGGGTGGGCTACCACCCTTAAAAGAAACTTTTGTAGGCAGTCCTGAACTCTTTCCTTCGGGCTAGGGTCCATCGGGTTAGTCTTTAGGTCTCACTGGAGTCAACTATATCTTACCCTCATGAAGTGCTCCATCTCCAATAGGTGGGTGTCTCTTTAGATAACTTCGGATACCATTCTCTTTAATATGGCTTGACATATTACATCCTCATCCATGTGATGTCTCCGGAAATATTTCTTCTCTAGGTTGGCATCCTTTACTGCAAACAAGGCGTCAATTCTAACGAAACTCTCATGGTAGGTCAAGACTTTCGTTGCAGAATCTCTTCTTCTTCTGGAGAGTTGTGGTTTATCCTCACCGAATATCTTACGTTTCGGCAACTTTTGCCTCACATAGGGTTATAATATACATATGGTTTAGGATCATCGTCGGCTCTCTAGTAGGTTGGTCACTCAGATTTATCTATCCAAATAGTGAGGGGAATAACATGAGTAGTAGGAATGGTGATCAGTCCATCCTGCACCCGTATCATTTCCTCAATATGTAGATAGGTGAATCACGTAGTCTATCTCTTGGGCATCCTCACTTGTCTAACAGAAAGTTTCCCATCTGCAAGACAACCTGAACTAAACTATCGCTCCTTCGAACTATGGGGTTAGCGCGAGAATTCCTATACATCGTCACTTCACATCTTGGAGATTCTTCATTGCTTCTCCTACTTGGTTTTGTTGTTGACTAGTCCTCGGGTCTTCAATGAAATCTGTGAGATTGGATCTTCATCACTCGTTGTACCATCAATCGTTCATTGTGGTTGGCCTATTGGTGAGGCATCTGTTTCGCTAGGATGGGCTTAGCATGGACGTGTAGAGATAGAAGGATACAAGAGAAGTACTCCTATACAACGTCGGTTCGCCAACAGCATCTCCTTCAGCGGTTCTTCTTGTTGTTGTTGGTACAATAGGATTTTTACATCACTTTACCGCTTTAGTTTCTATCCCACATCCTACTTCTTCTTACAGACCATTTCCACAACACTTGAGTCACCCGAGTCTGAGCTTTCATCAACAGCCGCATTGCATAAGGCATCTTGAGGTGGCTAACATTTTCGTCCTGGTTGGTATGTGGGTGAGACATATGGTTTTGGTTTAGCATTGATGAGTAGAGATAGAAAGATCTAAGAGAAGGATTCCTACCCACACACAGCAGATCAAGGCAAATCATCTTACAAACAACATCTAGCAAGCATCAATCAACATTAAAACAACCAATAGAGATAAAAAGAACAACTCCTCCTACTTAATTTTCGAAATTATAGTTTGGATAACAAACAAACACAACAAGGTTTTTTCAAAATAGACACGATAGTACTGTCATACCACAATTTGGTAAGTCAATACAATATTACTATAACGCTATTAGGGTAAATGGTGGTCTAGTCTATCTCTTTCTTCAATGCTTCAAGATTCTCTTCTATTTCTTTGAGTTCGTCGAGGTACTTCTAGATGTTGTGGAGTCAAAATTTGAAGTCTTCGATCAAGGCACTTGATGGCTTCTCATAATTGTCACGTTGATCTTCAACGTCTTCGGAAACATTTCTGAGTTATGGTCATCTATAAATAAGATAAGATAACTTTGAAAGCAATTAGTTGAGAAGGTTACAAGAAGATATTAGGAAAGATTTAGACAAGAAGAAAATAACTTTTGTTCCTATGGTCATTCTTATTTCTAATCCAAACCTAAGGTTTTCGAGCCTACAGGCAACATTAGGCTCTGATACCATCTGTAGCGCCCTAGCTTAGAAAAGCAAGAACACATCGTGAAATATGCTATTCCCTGGATCGAGTATGGATAGCAATTCACAAATAGATGTAATACCATGCATCAATGTCAAATAATTATTACATCGCGAGATCCATAAAAAAAATATTCTTTACAAATTGCATAGCCAAAGGCTAGCTTCAATGCAAAGTTTGGCAGCGGAAACATAAGTAGCACAGAGAGCTTCATCATCTTCATGTGCCACTGGCATACATGTTGGTTGCAAGCTCGAAAGGTAGACGTCCTCACGCGTCATCGTAAAAACCTGCAACATTAACGTTGCAGCCCAGGGAATTTGGGTCAATACCTTGTGATAGGCCGGCAAGTGATACCTTGGTGGAATATAAAATGGCAAGACTAATACTACATGCTTATTTGGCTGGTGGAGTTCAAGGCTATTGCGTGAAGCAAATTTTGTCCTACTTTTCATAAAACATTTTCTTTCTCAAAAAGAATATGAGACTCACCCATGGAACGCATCCAAGGTCTCATATACCCGTGTTCACCCAACAAATTTTATTATGAAAATGGAATGAGGAGATTTTCCATCGACATCCTTGTCCAGCTGCTCAGAATTGTCCGTAACCGGGGACACGGCTATGATCATAGTTTTACACTCTCGAGAGGTTGTGCACTTTCACCACGAGACTCCATCAACCCATTCTGTCCTTGACCTTCTTGAAGTGAAAAGGAAAGGTGAAGATGAAGACGAGACCTTTGGGAAACAGTCCCCTGTTCCTCAGACAGACCCATACAAACATTCATCCGCTGAGAACTGTCGGAATCAGGTTCCTAGAACTTACTTAGTCAAGGCAGAGCCATAATACCAAGTGGCTGCACTGGAAGCAATCTAAACTTGGAGTGACTTAAATCTCTTTGTTCCTGGGTGGCCGTTCACAAGTGCACGTACTCAGTTAAAACCATGGAAATGGCCCTGAGCAGCCACTCAACTTTGACCACCAATAGAGCAAAACCAATTGCCACCCAGGTAGTTCATTAACTTAGTAGAGTTTTTATCCTTTCATACTACAATAAAATATTTCAGCATTGCAGTTCTAACTTCTACCAAGTGAATGGGTTCCTAAATCAACAGGAATAAAGGGTGATATACTAAACAGGTCTGCATAGCAATATAGTAGTACACCTATCATGCATACTACTGAAATAGTCTACGATGCATATATAATAAAATAGTAGGTCTTTCATGAAAGGGTGTATGCACTTGCCTTTTGGAACTTGTCGTTGCTCACACACTCTTCTCAAAGTAACTCGTAGCACTCCGTTCAATCTATACAATACAAACATATAACAATAAGCAACAATACAACAATCAAAAGAAACAAACATAACAACAAACATGGATAAAAACAAACAAAACTAGGTTGGTGGTCCAAGCTTCAATACATGATTCCATATGCAAAAAGAATCAATGCATTTAGGTTTGGGGTTTGCCATTTGGGTCAGGGGTTGGTCTGAAATCAAATTTGAATATTCCAAATTTGAATAGGTTGAAGGGTTGTTTCCAGGTTGTTGGGATTGGTCTTGCTCAAAGTGATCACACAAAAGAGTTGGTCAAAGAGTTTTTAAAAACATTATGAAACTGTGGTTTGCAAAACATTAACATTTAAATGGCCTTTGGCACACTTTCAATGTTTATGTTTAAAAAGGTGGTAGTTAGGCCTGGTTTTGGTCTCTCTGGACAGAGGGCTTCTAAACAAGGCTACTGGAATTGGATTCACTCAAAAATACATTTTTAAACTAAAGTTATGTCAAATTTACTCAAACTCCTCATTTGAAATTTGAATAAATATAAATTCGACAAAACAGAAAACTAATACAGCCAAAAGATTCTAATTTTCCTAAGGTTTCCAAAAAGGTATTATTTGTCTAATTTGGCCAAACAGAGAAAAAGATATAAAGGATCTAAGTTACAGGGGCTTTTCTGCAAAACTGTCATTTCTATTTTTATTCCGGAATAGAAAAAGGATCGGCTCAGGGCTTGGCTCGGCTTGAGTTTGAGCCACGGCTCGGCTCGGCTCGATCTAATCTTGGCCGTTGGAGGTAGATCGGACGACTGTGAGGCGTTGACAATACCAGGAGGCAGCTGGTCGCCGGAAAACGGGGCGTGGCGGCGGAGGCTCGGGCGGAGGAGGTCGCCAGCGGGAGGGAGCTGGGCCGCGGGCGCGGAGGGATGAAGGTGGTGAGGCTCGACGCGGGGAAGAGGATGGCGATGTCGGCGTGCTCGATCTCGTCCCGGCGTGGTGTCCAGGTGCAGCCAAAGCACGTCGCGCGGCGGACGGCGAGCTTGAGGCCTGGATGTTCCCGTCGCTGAGATGCTTCTGCGGGCTCTAGAAGGTGTCTACGGGGTGCAGCACGCCACAGCGAAGACGATGGTAGCAGCGGCGTGGAGCGGAGCTTCCTGGAACGGCGGTGATGTCCGGCTGAAGTCGCGGTGGCGGACGGCGTCCTCGGGTCGATCTTGCATCCGTCGATTCGCTGTGGAATAAAATCTAGAAAGATGTTAAAGATGTTCTCCGTGGTGAGGTAATAGGAGGAGACCAACAATCAGCGGCGGGGTCTCACTAATTCGGCCGGAATCGGAGAAACACTGCGACGGCGTTGCGGAGCTCCGGCGAGAAAATTAGGTGGCATGGGGCACGATTCGGAGAGGGCTTTTAGGGGCAAATGATGGAGGAGGTCGAGGGCTTTCCGTAGAAACAAACGGTGCTTCAAATGGTGTAGTAAATCGACGGGAATCATGGTGGGAAGAGAAAAAGGCATGGAGCTGTAACGTGCGTACGTTACACCGAGCTTGATGACGATCACGTCATGATGACGTCATCCCTTTTTTTCTGTTTCTTTTTCTATTTTCTGTTTTTCCTTTATAACTTTTGATTTAGAGCTCCAAATCAAGTCAAATAAAATTGTAAAAATTTGTAAAATTCCAATTAGTCAAAATAGACATTTAGTAACTATTTTTGGTCAAAACAAAATTACCAAAATACCCTTTTGATCAAATATGCCTTATATGGCTAATTGGGAATTTTCTAAATTAGGGTCTATAAATATCTCAAAATAATTAAATAAAAACCAGAGAAATAATATGAGTTATATCATTCAAAATGATAACTCATCTTCATATTCAAATAATTTAAGATAAAACATTTGATAAAACAAAGCTTGCAAAAGTATTTAAATTATTTCCACAAATGAAATAGGGTTTATAATATCCCCATATTATTTATTTTAAAACAATAAACCAAAGGGGAAAATACTATTTGAAAACCCCATTTAAATTTTTTTTTCCAAGGCTTTAAAATTGAGATAGGAAGATAAAGGAATATTTAATTTAAAATATAACTTTGAAGATGTCAAAACAATCTTCTATAAAAGCTTTTCTTGATTTTTCGAGACTTTATTAATTATTAATAAAAGTTTTAAATTTTTATGATTTTTAAAACATTCCAAAATTTGGGATGTTACATTTCGAGAAACTTTTTTTTTGTACTACCGGTTCTATATAGTTTGTACACACGGTAGCATTGTAGTTGTACATCATGTGTAGTTTTGTACTTTCTGTTATCTTTCGCGCGGATGTACAACGATGTGTGCGCGGATGTACGACGATGTGCGCACGGATGTACATGTGAGTTGGGCGCGGATGTACAGCAGGTTCGCGTGGGTGTACACCGATGTACGCGCGGATGTACATCCGAATCGCACTATTCTGTACTTTATATTGTATATACTCTGTACTTCCATGTGGCGCGTTAGCGTAGGCGTTAGGGTACGGAGGCTTCGTCGACGCGATAGCGTCGACGGTGACGAATCCTCCGTACCCTAACGCCCCGAGGCTGAGGCCCCCCGTACGCCGCGGTAGCGGCGACGAGGGACGAAGCCGAGCCGCTAGACTAAAAAAAAAACTTGTAACTCGTATATATAACTTAGGGTTGGGGGTGGGGGTGACAAGTACCCAAATTTATATACCGGTATGCAAGAGATATAGATTTATTATACTCTATAAGTGTGGCATTGGAAACAAACGATCGCTACTAGCATGTTGTAGGAATTAGGAAATAGTGCAAATGATCGCTATTAGCATTGGAAGCAAACGTACGTGCGCTTACGTTGAAAACGTACGCGGGCGTGGGGGATGTACAACTAACTGTACATCTCTCCGTACGAACAGGCTGCATGCTATTCTAATTGAGCTAGCTAGCAGCAATGGATCGATCGATCCTACTAAGCACGCGGGGATGTACGTGTAAGCACAAATCGGAGTACAGGAGCCAGCGTGGGGATCACATGGAAATCAAACACGCACGCGGGGACCAGGGCGGTGGTGTGTTGGACTTTAATTTTGCTACCTCACACGGTGACTACACGTGGCGCGTTTTAATGATCCGTTTTTCCCTTCGCAAAGGGAAACCTTTCCCTAGTCGCACCCGCATGAGGCCGGGTGCGGGGATGATGCTGGGCTGGTCCTGGGCCGGCAGTGGGCTGGCTGCGGCCGTTTTCTCTTTTTTTTTTTGAAACTTTTCTCTTTTTCTTTTCTCTGCTTTACAAGCTGATTTTAAAACTATGGCAAAACCTTTTATAAAAATTTACAAAAATACTTTTCAGAGAGCTTTTCAAATATAGAATATTATGGCATTAGCCTTGCCATTAAATAAAATTAAAATATTTAAAATATGGCTAGGGTTGCTTAGCACCTTTTATGCCATTATTTGAATTGATAAAACCAAAAATCAAAACAAGCCACCAAAAATAATTAAACTAAATGCACAAACAAATGCATATGATGACATGAATGCATGCTTATGCAATTTTTGAAAATTGGGATGTTACAAACCTAACCCCCTTAAGATGAATCTCGTCCCCGAGATTCGGATTGGTTAGCAAATAGGTGCGGGTGTTCTTCTCGCAGGTCATCCTCCCGTTCCCAGGTAGCTTCCTCTTCAGTATGATGGCTCCATTGGACTTTGCAGAACTTGATTGTCTTGGTACGAGTAATCCTCTCTGCAGTCTCCAAAATCTTGATTGGTTTCTCCTCATAAGTCAAATCACTTTCCAGTTGAACTTCCTCCAAGGGCACGGTATCACGTAGTGCTGTCTCGGCCATCTCAGGGTGACACTTCTTCAACTGGCTAACATGGAATACGTTGTGAACTGCTGATAGTACCTCTGGCAGTTCCAGCTCATAAGCTACTTCCCCTTTACGAGAGAGAACCTTATAGGGTCCAATGAATCAAGGTGTCAACTTTCCTTTGATTCCAAATCTCTTCACACCACGTAGGGGTGAGACTCTAAGATATGCTCTATCACCTACCTCATAGGTGATTTCCCTACGCTTGGAATCTGCATAACTCTTCTGTCTTGACTGTGCTATTTTTAACCTGTCCTTTATCAATCTGACTATCTCTTCAGCCTCTTGGATTATGTCAGGACCAAATAAGCTACGCTCACCCACACCACTCCACAGTAATGGTGTCGTGCATTTTCTTCCGTACAATGCCTCAAAAGGTGCCATGTCTATACTAGCCTGGTAGCTATTGTTGTATGAGAATTCTGCATATGGCAGGTTATCATCCCAACTAGATTTATAATCCAGCGCACATGCCCTAAGCATGTCTTCCAAAATCTGGCTGACTCTCTCAGTCTGTCCATCAGTCTGTGGGTGAAAAGCTGTACTAAATTCTAATCTTGTTCCTAATGACTCATGTAACTGCTTCTAGAAATGTGAGGTAAATTGGGTACCCCTATCAGATACAATCTTCTTAGGAACACCATGTAAACTCATAATTCTCTTCATATAGATATCTGCGAGCTTTGCACTCGTGTAAGTGGTTTTCACAGGGATAAAGTGAGCCACTTTGGTCAGACGGTCAACAATCACCCATATCGAATCATAACCTGACTTGGTTCTGGGTAGTCCTGTGATGAAATCCATTCCAATTTGCTCCCATTTCCATTCTGGTACTGGTAATGGTTGTAGCAGTCCAGCGGGTTTCTGATGTTCTGCCTTTACGCGGCTACACACGTCACACTTGGCAATATATTCTGCGATATCCCTCTTCAGACCATTCCACCAAAATCTCTCCTTTACATCCATATACATCTTGGTGTTACCCGGATGTATTGAATAAGGTGAGTCATGTGCCTCTTGTAGGATTAATTTCCTAAGGTCTTCATCTTGCGGCACACAAATACGGTTCTCAAACCACACCGTGCCTTGTTCATCCTCCCGGAATCCTTTGGCCTTGCCTTCACTCAGATTGGTCTTGATTTCTTCCATCACTTTATCTCCCTTCTGTGCTTCTCGAATCCTTTCCATCAGCATGGGTTGTACCTCTAATGATGCTACGAATCCATTGGGTACCACTTCCAGTCTAAGGTCCTTAAATGCATTGCACAAATCTTCCGGCAATTCTCCTGTCGTCAGTCCATTCACATGAACCTTACGACTCAAAGCATCGGCTACTACGTTTGCTTTTCCAGGGTGATATTGCAGACTCAAAGCATAATCTTTTATGAGTTCTAACCATCTCCTTTGTCTCATGTTCAGCTCCTTCTGGGTGAAGATATATTTGAGACTCTTGTGATCGATGAATACCTCACATCGTTTTCCCATCAGATACTGTCTCCAAGTCTTCAGTGCATGAACCACTGAGGCCAACTCTAAATCATGAGTAGGATAGTTGACTTCATGCTTCTTGAGCTGTCTAGAGGCGTAAGAAACTACTTTGCCTCCCTGCATCAAGACACTTCCTAAACCATGACGCGATGCGTCGCAATATACTTGGAAATCTTTTTCTATATCTGGTAGACACAAGACTGGTGCTGAAACTAATCGCTTCTTCAAATCCTGGAAACTGATTTCGTAGGCTTCAGTCCACTCAAACTTTTTATCCTTCTTCAATAAATCCATCATTGGTTTGGCAATCTTCGAGAAATTCTCAATAAACCTCCTATAATATCCTGCCAATCCCAGAAAACTACGGATTTCTCCCACGTTCTTGGGTGGTTCCCACTCTGTCACTGCGGACACCTTTTCTGGGTCTACTGCGATCCCTTCCTTAGACACCACGTGTCCTAAGAATCCAACTTTCTCTAACCAAAATTCACACTTGCTGAATTTGGCATATAACTTGTGCTCTCTCAACCTCTGTAACACTATGTGCAGGTGTTCCTCATGCTCCTTGTGATTCTTGGAACAAATTAAGATGTCGTCAATGAAGACAACAACAAATTTATCCAGAAAATCCATGAATACTTTATTCATCATGTTCATGAAATAAGCTGGCGCATTGGTCAAACCGAAAGGCATCACTGTGTACTCATA
>QRDG01002184.1:62423-182135 GCA_012064385.1 Puccinellia tenuiflora | reverse complement strand
CGTCATGGTGCTCGAAGGCCAAGTATATGTAGGTTGAGCTAGTTTATCTTGTGAGGAAACTCCCAGAATTTTTGTATAATTTCTGGAAGTGTTTTGGAGCCCTTTCAAATTCTGGTTTTTCTGCCAAAATTGTGGTCATCCGGAATGACCCGGAATTTTCCGGATCAATTCCGGGCCAGTCGGAATTTTCCGGACCCATCCGGAAAATTCCGGATGAAGCACAGTGACGATGAACACTGGCGCCATGCCGCCGATGCCACCTGCTCCCTTGCCCATGCCGCTCGACGCCATGGCCCCCCTTGAGGCCAAAGACCGCTCCAAGGACGCACGCCGGCCCCTTTTTCCCCCTGCTCCCTCTCTTTCTTGTCTCCCTCCCGAGCTCCCCACGGCCACACCTCACTTTCGCCGTTGCCGAGCTCGCCGCTGCCGTCCCGGACCGCCCCGCACGAATCCAAGACCACGGAGAGGTCCACCGCGTTCTCCTCTCTCTGCCCACCCGAGGAATCGAGCCGGGAAGCCTCGGTCCCGACGTTTTCATCCTCGACACCATCCTCCGCCGGCCGAGCCCGCCGGCTCGATTCGGTCGTCGCCGCCCCCCCTTCGCCTAATCGGTCACCCATACGCGTCCAGGGTGAGCCCCGCATCCCCTAGGCCCCTTACCGTTTTCCCTCTCCCTCCCTCTCTTGCTCGCGTTGAGCGAGTTCCCGCCGCCGCCGTCGTTTTCTCTGCCCAGTTTCAAGCCGTCCGGAATCGCCCGGATTATTCCGGCTCGATTCCGGGTCGACCGGATTTTTCCGGACATTTCCGGACGAATTCCGAAACCCCAACCGAAAGATTTTGAGGTCACCTCGGATTTGGCTCGGAATGAGCCCGGATTATTCCGGACCATCCGGAATATTCCGGCCCAATCCGGATGGATTCCGAACCAAGCTGAAAACTTGTGAACTTTGTATTTTAACTCCTTCTTGTTAAAACTTGCAAATGACTTACTAATTTGTTCAGTGTTTCAAATGCTATCTAAATATGCTAGAATCACCCCATGACAACAACTTGCCCTTTGATTTAAATCTTTACTTGGTTAAAGGATATAAATCCAAATAACCTTTTAAATTGCTAATTGTCCATCGGTACTCCGAAAACTACCAATAAGGCACCGAAGTGAACATAAGAACCAAACCTCTTTAATCATGTCATGTTCATGCATAATTGAGCAATTTCTAAAATGATGGAATCTTTATGAACAATTGGACATTAAGTCAAATATGAGGTGTTTTCCAAATAATTTCCTTAATTATTTGGCTCCCCATTTAATTGTGCCCTTAAGTTATATAATGGAATCCTTGCATAAATTTTGACATGCCATCATGTGATTGAGCATTGCACCTTGTGTTCTTGTGATTTATGTGTGCTTGTATTTTCTTTTGGGTATCGATAGATTCCGGAGTTGAGGTCACCCCAACTTACCCCGACGAGCCGTACTACGCGACCGGGCAGCAAGGCAAGAGATAACCTAACCTTCTTGGCATCTAGCATCCTATGATTTTATCAAATTATTTTATCCACCATAATATTGCATACGGTTCAAATGTCTTTTTGGTAAATATTAGAATATCCTATGAATGCATGTTCCTCCCCTAGCCAATCACATGTATCCCTACCTATGAAACCTAGGGTTGAAGTGTTGGCCCGAGATAAAGATAGAATTAATGTGTTCATATGCTTAGCTATGCTTAGTCATGCTTAGTTAAATTTTAGTTATGTCCGTTAATTATTTCCATAATTATTGATGACGATGGAATGATGCGGACTTGGTGGATATGTGGGGTGCTTAATTAAAATGCTAAGTAGGCTTGGGTGAGTTGCCATCGGGGATGGTGTTTTGCCTCACTCTAGCCCCTAGGTGCGAGTTCTTGTCTCTAGAACCAAGATCGAGCGTGCTGCCATTGGTGGGTGTATGGGCGCCTTACCGACCGAATAATTTGTGAGGGGCTTGTCAAGGGTCCTCTAGTTCGAGCTTTCCATTTGCGCGTGAGTTGTGTGGGTGGAAAAAGGAACGAGGATGGTGGTGTTTAGGATGTGGCCGCGGGGCAGGGCGCTGGGAGCGCTTAACCTGTCCTTCCGCACACGGATGGTCCTTGAGTAAGCCTCATGCAATGTAAAGGTCTAACCGCGCCCGCTTGCCGGCCTTCCCCGGAAGAGGGCCAACTAGGTGAGCCGGACGGTACCAATGGATAAGGAGCTGGGATTCCCTCGGAACCTGGCGACTTCAAATAGTACACCCCTGCAGGGTTAAATCTTTTCGAAAAGCCGTGTCCGCGGTTATGGACGACTTGGGAACGGATATACGAGACCATAGATAACTTATAACCTAATTGATATGGCAGCTAAAGGTTGCATGATCAACGTGTGATAAAGGTTCACTTCCTCGAGGGTGATTCGAGGGGGTGCCTTGGTGGAGATGAGTGTTGTTGGTGACAAAAGGGTTCGATGAGAACCAATGAGGAAAATGTTACTCTCTTATCTCCCTTTATAAAAATACTCTGATTAGACGAATGCCAGGTGTCTTTTATGTTTCTGTTTATGAAAGTTAGCTTTATGCAAAAGAAATACATATAAAGCTTTAGAGCCTCCGTCAGTCATTGGGCCTATATCGCCCTACTAAACTTGCGAGTACATCGTACTCAGTCTCTCTTTGCTGCCTCTATGATTTTGTATTTCAGAGGAGGACGACACCGAGCAACTAGGTGGGTTCTTCGTTGAGGTCGACTACTAGTCTGGGGTTCCCAGGTGGCAGCCTGGGACCGTGGAACAAGCTGGTTGGGATGATGTTTATTGTAGGCCTCTTAGGCCATATATTTGCTTCTTGTTGTTAGACAACACTACCCGTTTCCGCTTGATGAATTGTTGGATCTGTGATCCTTTTGTTTGTAACATTTGTATTTCTCCTCGTTATATGAGTTGCTATATAAATGTTTTGTGTCGTAGAGTCATGCTTTGTGCCAGTTCTGTTCCACAAGTCTCGATCTTTGTTTTATACATTGATGGTTGTGTCGAACACATAGCCTCTCTGTATAATTCCGGGGTCGGGGCGCTACATTGGTCTTGTACATCATTCCTTTATACCACCGAGAAATTTCTCCATATACTCCTTGTCCATGACAAGTGATACTAGTAATTGTGGTGGATTTTGTAGACCATCTTCACATTGGCTCTTGATTTAATTTGCTCTATCTATTGCCTTTCTTGCCTTTTGAATGGATCCTATCTTTCAATCGGTAGTGTTTAGTGTTTTAGATAAAATATGGAGAGTAATGATCCCTTGTGCAGGCATTTTGTATTCAAATGCAAATATCTAAGATAATGCATTAATCTTGGGGGAGCATTCCTTTTTATTTAGAACATAATGCTTTCTATCAATTATTGATCCTCTCAATTGGCATTTGATTCTTTATCTTGTGTTGGCACCTTAAATTGGTATTAATTGGAATTTAATATCTCCTCCATAGATATTTGTTCCAATTGATATTTATTGTGGGAGTCTTGATACCTTTTTGTCTTAATCTTCTTTACTTGATTTCGGTCAAGTATCATCCTCTTCTTGGTATTTTTTCTCCTAGTTGCTATTTTTGTTTTAATTGGTATCTTATTTTCAATTGGTGTCTTATCGATCATTTGTTGTGTTGATTCGATTCCTTTTGATATCACACTTCATGTATTGATGTGTTTTGGAATCAATCATTGGTTGATTTGATTTTTCCTCAATCATGTGTTGATTTGGATTTTGACATAATTTGGACAACCTTTTTGTATCACACCTTGGTGTGCTCTCTTCTTGGTTTACTTGGTGTTTTTGTCCAAATTGTATCTCGTTTGGTTCTTGTAAGTCTATGCATGCATATTTACTAGTATATATATTTTATGGCATGCTAGTCTTTCTAGTTCCAATATATAGGGGATACTCCACCGAATCCTAAATCGGCTAAGATGTGCATGAAATTCAATTTCATATCTATATGCACATATTTATGTGGAGTGTTTCCTATATATTGTAGTTGATCTAACTACTATGGGACCCAATGAGTTTGGGAACCATTTTGTACTCTAATTGTGTTTTAGGTACAATGGAGATGCATTGGATGCTTGTCTCATTCATAAGAAAGGTGTTCTCACCATGTGATTGTCGGAGTCAAGCTTTGATGATAATCAAAACTCTCATCTTCTTCATCACCAATGCCATATCGGTAACAAGTATCTATCCCATGCTCTCTTTACTAGTCTCAACCTTGTGTAGGTTGCCTTTTGGCATGAAATCCTTTATATGCAATTGTTGTGGTTTTGGCTTTTTCCTTCACTTAATATATCTTTGTGATATGTGTGTTGAATTTGCAAAAATCTTTCTTCAATTGATATTATTTCCTTGTGATACTTGTTGCTTATTTCAAAGCATCTCCACTATCTCTTGTTCCCTTAGTGATATGTGTGATGCATTTGATATATTTGAAGTTCATTTATGTACAATGAGATAAATTTGAGCTATGTGCTATGCTTTTAAGCAACAATCTCATTTGTATATTTATGACTTCCTTTTGGATACCTTGTTATCTTTTTCCGGACCATTTCGTATGTATATGTTTCTTTGCGGATGTATGTCTTCAATGGTTTGTCTAATAAGAAACCTATACATATGAGAGAGGTCATTTTTTAGTTGGTATCCTATTTCTTTTGAGCCACCTTGTTTTTCATCTACAATTCTTTGGTGGTTCCAAATTTGTCTCATGAGTGCTTGTCTTATTGTTTATTTGTATCTTTGCACACTCATGTATTTTTGAAGATCTTTGACTTCATGCCTACCATGGTGGGCATGTTGAATTTTATTGGCTAAATGCTCTCACTAGCTTTTGGCATTTTCAATTGGTTTTAGTTTCCAATTGGTATCCCTAAGCTTGTGAATATATTTTTTAAAAAGATCTCTTTATCTCGGTTGGGCCTATCTTATGTTGAATTTTTTGAAAATTGGTATCTTTTTATGGCTCAACCACATCTTTGGTGCAAGTGCTATGATTTGCTTTTGCATTATGCACAATTGCACTTGTTGAGTGTTCTAGATGATTTTGGGGGAGTGAGGATTCCATACTTGGGCACTCCTTATTTTCGCATGAACATTGGGGAGCTTCTCCGTTTTATTTAGAAATCTCACTTTGGATCTTGTTGATTGCTTTTATCCTTTGTGGAGATGTTTAAAATGGTTTCATCTTCTTTTTGCAATCTTTGGATCCTCAATATATGTAGCACCCTCACTTTGAAAAGTAAGAATACCTCGTGAATTGCTAGGCCCTGGATCGAGTATGGCTAGCATTCACCAACAGGATGTAATATCATGCATAAATGTTAAACGTTATTACATCGCAAGTACGAATGATCCAGAAATAAAGTACTTTATTACAACTTTGCATAGCCGAAGCTAGCTTAAAATAAATATAGTTCCACAAATATTATTCAGAGTTCAAGCAGCATAATAAAGTAGCACTGAGCTCCATCATCTCCATGTGCCACTGGCGAACATGTTGGTTGTAAGCTCGAGAATTCAAACGTCCTTACTCCTCATCTGAACAACCTGCAACATTAACGTTGCAGCCCAGAGAATTTGGGTCAATACCTTGTGACAGGCTGGCAAGTGTCATACTATGGTGGATATTAAATGGCAAAGACTATTCTACATGCTTATTTGGCTTGTGGAGTTCAAGGCTCTTGCGCAAAGCAAATTTTTATCCTACACTTGTAAACATTTCTTTTAAAACCAACTATTATTGAGATAAACATGGCATGAAAACCAATATCTCTTCTACCCTTGTTCACCCATCAAATTTTATTATGAAATTGGAATGAATGAGATTCTTCTGTCAACCACCTTGCTTAGTTACTCAAATTGTCCATAACCGGGGACACGGCTAAGATCTTAGTTTTATTTACTCTCGAGAGTTTGTGGCACTTTCCCCACTAGACTCGATCAACCCATTCCATCCTTAACCCTCATTTAGTGAAAAGGAAAGGAGAAGACCAAGACGAGACCTTTCTGAAGCACTTTCCCAACCACTACCGGCTTGACCCGTTCCAACCTACATCCCCTACATCTGCTTGTCAAACCGGGCTGGTTCCGTGCTACTTACTTAGTCAAGACAGAGCCCATATGACTAGTGGCTGCACTGGAAGTAAGCTAGACATGGAGTGACATGAAATCTCTAATACCCTGGGTGGCGAGCACAAGTGCACGTACTCAGGTACCCGCAGAACTGGGCCTGAGCAGCCACTCAACTTTGACCCACCAATACAACTCCAAAATCCACCCAGGCGATTCATTAATTTAGTAGAATTTTCTTAATTCATTTACCACAAAACAATAATTTTTGCAGCAAGCAATCTACTAAATTAATATAGGTCACCAAATCAACTAGTCATGTGGCTAGCCTAACAGGTTTGCATAGCATAATAACTTTAATAAAAACAGCCTATCATGCATGCTACTGGAAAATAGTCTAAGGTGCAATATAAAAACATAGTAATAGGTCATTCATGAATTGTGTATGCACTTGCCTTGATAGTTGTTCAGGTTGCAACACTCACAGCACTCCTGGCACTCTTCACAATCTAAACAAGCAATTGCAATAATTCAATACACAGGCAAATAGGCAATACAATAAAATATGTATGCATGATGATTTACTAACAACACAAATCAAGATTAAACAACAAAATAAAGTTATTATTTTCTGTTATTTATTATATGCATGATGCTCATGATTCATATTTTAAGTGGCTTTACTAATTTAAAAACAATTACTATAGTCAAAATGCCACTATTTGAGTTTTTACAAAACATTGTCAATGCATGATGCACAAGTGCAAACTAAAATATCTACTGGACAGAGGACACTAAAAGACACACTTTTGCAGAAGAAAACAATTTAAAATAATTTATAGATTTAAAGTTATGCCAAAATTACTCAAATCCCTCATTTGAAATTTGAATAATTTTAAAGTTGGCAAAACAGAAAACTAATGGTTCTAAAATATTCTACAGGTTATAAGGTTTTCAAAAATATAAAGTTCATTAAATTTGGCCGAGCCATTAAAAAGATATGATGGTTTAAAGATTCAGGGTCTTTTCTGCAAAACAGCCAAATTAAATCAATTCGGCCGAAAATACAGAAAATGGGGCTGACGTGGCGCTGACTAGGCGCTGACTGGACGCTGACGCGGCGCGATCTAACTGGCCGATACCGATTCGGTTAAGGAAATAAAACGGAGCCGTTAGATCAAGATCTAACGGTCCAGATCTAAAGGGATGCGGCCGGCCGGAGCTAGGGTTTCGGTGACCGGCGGCGGACGGCGGCGACGCGTCGGCATGCGGCGTTCCCGGCGAACGGTGGTGCTCCAGGACGCGCGGATCTCACCTGCGTGATCAGCGTGATGCGGCGAGGTCGATGGCGTGGCGGTGGTCTCCGGGGCGGTCTCCTTCTCCGGTGATTGCTCGCCGGAGTTGCGTACCGCGGCGGCCCGAGGCGTGCGTGGACGCTCTCGTCGATCTGGAGGCGGGAAAAAATGGAGGAGATGTCAGAGAGGTGCGCCATGATGAGATGAAGCGAGAGGGGGAGAAGAGAGGAGCTGGGGACGTCGGAGCTCGGCCGGAGATCGATTTCTTACCGGCGGCAATGGCGGCACGGCGGCGACGCGCTCGAGCAGCCTGGCGGCGTATCGGCTAGGGTTTTTGGGGCAGATTGGAGAGGGGTGGACGGGGTTTATATGGGCGCGGAGGTTTGGAACAAAAACCACGGATTTCGCTCGGATTTGATCGCCGAACGGAATCGTATCGCGGCCGGTTTCTTGCGCCAGGAGCTGAGGGGTTGTGACGTCACTGCTGGCGTCAGCGTGGACCCCACCTGTCAGCGAGAGAAGAGAGAGGGGAGAAAGGGCCGGGGTGCGGAACGGTGCTGGGCTGGCTCGGGCTGGCTTGCTGGGCTGGCTCGGGCTGGCACGGCCGGTTTCCTTTTTTTTTTTTTTAACAAAACTTTTCCCTTTTTCTTTTCTTTTTCTGTTTTCAAAACAGCAATTAAAACATAGCAAAACTTTTTAATAAAATTTGCAAAAATACTTTTTAGAGAGCTTTTCAACTATAGAATAATATGGCACTTGTCTTGCCCACAAAATAAAATAAAAAGTTTGAAACATGGCTAAGGTTACTTAGCACCCTTTATTCCATTATTTGAATAAATAAAAACAAAATCAATTCAAGCCACCTAAATTAAATGCACAAACAAATGCATATGATGACATGAATGCATGCTTATGCAATTTTTGAAAATTGGGATGTTACAAACCTAACCCCCTTAAGATGAATCTCGTCCCCGAGATTCGGATTGGTTAGCAAATAGGTGCGGGTGTTCTTCTCGCAATTCTTCCTCCCGTTCCCAGGTAGCTTCCTCTTCAGTATGATGGCTCCATTGGACCTTGCAGAACTTGATTGTCTTGGTACGAGTAATTCTCTCTGCAGTCTCCAAAATCTTGATTGGCTTCTCCTCATAAGTCAAATCACTCTCCAGTTGAACTTCCTCCAAGGGCACAGTATCACGCAGCGCTGTCTCGGCCATCTCAGGGTGACACTTTTTCAACTGGCTAACATGGAACACGTTGTGAACTGCTGATAATACCTCTGGCAGTTCCAGCTCATAAGCTACTTCTCCTTTACGAGAGAGAACCTTATAGGGTCCAATGAATCGAGGTGCTAACTTTCCTTTGATTCCAAACCTCTTCACACCACGCAGGGGTGAGACTCTAAGGTATGCTCTATCGCCTACCTCATAGGTGATTTCCCTACGCTTGGAATCCGCATAACTTTTCTGCCTTGACTGTGCTATTTTCAACCTGTCTTTTATCAATCTGACCTTCTCTTCTGCTTCTTGAATAATGTCAGGTCCAAATAAGCTACGCTCACCTACACCACTCCACAGTAATGGTGTAGTGCATTTTCTTCCGTACAATGCCTCAAAAGGTGCCATCTCTATACTAGCTTGGTAGCTATTGTTGTATGAGAATTCTGCATATGGCAAGTTATCATCCCAGCTAGATTTATAATCCAATGCACATGCCCTAAGCATGTCTTCCAGAATCTGATTGACTCTCTCAGTCTGTCCATCAGTCTGTGGATGAAAAGCTGTACTGAACTCTAGTCTTGTTCCTAACGACTCATGCAGTTGCTTCCAGAAATGTGAGGTAAATTGGGTACCTCTATCAGATACAATCTTCTTAGGAACACCATGCAAACTAACGATTCTCTTCATGTAAATATCTGCTAGCTTTGCACTGGTATAAGTAGTTTTCACAGGAATAAAGTGAGCTACTTTGGTCAGACGGTCAACAATTACCCATATCGAATCATAACCCGACTTGGTTCTGGGTAGTCCTGTGATGAAATCCATGCCAATTTGCTCCCATTTCCATTCTGGCACTGGTAATGGTTGTAGCAGTCCAGCGGGTTTCTGATGTTCTGCCTTCACGCGGCTACACACGTCACACTTGGCAATATATTCTGCGATATCTCTTTTCAAACCATTCCACCAAAATCTCTCCTTTACATCCATATACATCTTGGTGTTACCCGGATGTATGGAGTAAGGTGAGTCATGTGCCTCTTGTAATATTAGTTTCCTAAGATCCTCATCTTGTGGCACACAAATACGGTTCTCGAACCACATCGTACCTTGTTCGTCCTCCCGGAATCCTTTGGCTTTGCCTTCACTCAGATTGGTCTTGATTTCCTCCATCACTTTATCTCCCTTCTGTGCTTCTCGTATCCTATCCATCAGCATTGGTTGCACCTCTAGTGCTGCTATAAAACCATCAGGTACCACTTCCAATCTAAGGTCTTTAAATGCATTGCATAAATCTTCTGGCAATTCTCCTGCCGTTAATCCATTAACATGAACCTTACGGCTTAAAGCGTCAGCCACTACGTTGGCTTTTCCAGGGTGATATTGCAAGCTCAAATCATAATCTTTTATGAGTTCTAACCATCTTCTTTGTCTCATGTTCAGCTCCTTCTGGGTGAAGATATATTTGAGACTCTTGTGATCGGTGAAGACCTCACACCTTTTTCCCATCAGATACTGTCTCCAAGTCTTCAGTGCATGAACCACTGATGCCAACTCTAAATCATGAGTAGGATAGTTGATTTCATGCTTCTTGAGCTGTCTAGAGGCGTAAGAAACTACTTTGCCTCCCTGCATCAATACACTCCCTAAACCATGACGCGATGCGTCGCAATATACTTGGAAATCTTTTTCTATATCTGGTAGACACAAGACTGGTGCTGATACTAACCGCTTCTTCAAATCTTGGAAACTGGTTTCACAAGCTTCATTCCATTCAAACTTTTTATCTTTCTTCAATAATTCCGTCATTGGTTTGGCAATCTTCGAGAAATTCTCAATAAACCTCCTATAATATCCTGCCAATCCCAGAAAACTACGGATTTCTCCCACGTTCTTGGGTGGTTCCCACTCTGTCACTGCGGACACCTTTTCTGGGTCTACTGCGATCCCTTCCTTAGACACCACGTGTCCTAAAAATCCAACTTTCTCCAACCAAAATTCACACTTGCTGAATTTGGCATACAACTTGTGCTCTCTCAACCTCTGCAACACTATGTGTAGGTGTTCCTCATGCTCCTTGTGACTCTTGGAATAAATTAAGATGTCGTCAATGAAAACAACAACAAATTTATCCAGAAAATCCATGAATACCTTATTCATCATATTCATGAAGTATGCCGGTGCATTGGTCAATCCAAAAGGCATCACTGTGTACTCATACAGACCATACCTAGTGGTAAATGCGGTCTTGGGTATGTCCATCTCCCTAACCTTCATTTGGAAATACCCTGATCGAAGATCGATCTTAGAGAATACACATGCACCTTCCAACTGGTCGAACAGATCATTGATCTTGGGTAGTGGGTACTTATTCTTGATAGTCACCTCGTTCAGAGAACGATAATCTGTAACTAACCTCTGCGTACTATCCTTCTTCTCCACGAATAGTATTGGGGCTCCCCATGGTGAAGAACTCGGACGAATGAATCCTTTCTGCAGATGTTCATCTAACTGTTTCTTGAGTTCCTTCAATTCATCTACCGCCATTGGATATGGCCTCTTGGCAATGGGTCCTGTCCCTGGTACTAATTCAATGAGAAACTCCACATCTCTATCCGGTGGCATTCCCGGTAATTCTTCTGGAAATACATCAGAATATTCTCTCACTATGGGTACCTCTTCAAGGCTAACCCCCTTAAGAGAATTTAGCTTAACCTGCTTCAACTTGAACTTGGACTTGAATTTGATTCTCTTGCCGTCCGGGGTTGTCAGCGAAATGGTTCTATTTACACAATCGATCACTCCCCCAAAACGTGTCATCCAGTCCATTCCCAGAATAACATCTAGTCCTTGGGAGTCTAAGACTATCAAATCCACCGGGAAACAGTATTTCCCTATGTGTAGTACTAACCGTCTACACCCGGCATTTACTATCATCTCGCCACCAGGAGAACTGACTTTCATAGGTCTTCCTATGGTTTCTACCGGCAATTCATGTTTTCTAACAAAATCTCTTGATATGAATGAATGAGATGCCCCGGTATCAAATAAAACCAATGCTGTAAAGGAGTTGAGTAAGAGCGTACCAATCACAGCGTCAGGTTCCTCATATATTTCCTCCACGTTGACATGATTCACATGTCCCTTCTGGAATGGATTGGGCTTGGCGGCTTCCTCGGCCTTCCTTTCTGGGCACTCATTTGAGTAATGTCCCTTGTTCTTGCACTTGTAACAGGTCACTTGACTGATGTCTCTCTTGTGTTCATGACGATGCTGTCCATTGCCATTACTGCTCCCCTTGCCATGATTGTGTCCGTTTCCATTCCCATGTCCATTTCCTCCTTTGTTTCCATTGTTATGGTTATGGCCATGGTGGTTATGACCATTCCCATGCTTGTGAAAGTTATGTCCTCCACTGTGCTCATGAAAGTGCGGCTTCTTCTGTATGGGTCCTGAATTGTACTTGCTACTGTTGCCACTATACTTCCTCTTCCTGGTCTCCTCTTTCCTGATGTTGTCATCCAGTGTGATGGCTTGATCCAGAAATGCTTGATAATTTGGTGCATACGCCAGTGACAAAGGAATTTTCAGTTCACCACTGAGTCCCTTAAGGAATTTATCCTTCCTCTTAGCATCAGTATCAATGTCCTCTGGAGCATAGCGTGACAGAGCACAAAAATCATCCATGTATTCCTTCAGAGTCCTGTTACCTTGCCTCAGATTGCGGAACTCATCTTTCTTCAGGTTCATGATTCCTGAGGAAATGTGAGCATTGCGGAATCCTTCCTTGAAAGTGTCCCATGTGAGTCCAGCTAATGGGTGAGTAATCTGGTAGGTCTCCCACCACTGTGCTGCTGGTCCCTCGAGTAGGTGAGCAGTGAATCTCACCATCTCAGCATCAGTGCACTCACAAGTGACTAGATCCTTGTGCACAGAACGTAACCAATCATCAGCTACAATGGGTTCAGTGGCTGTAGAGAACTTATTGGGTCTAAGTCTCAGAAATCTAGCAAGCCTGTCCACTGGGGGTGGTGGTGGTGGTGGCGGCGGTGGAGGTGGCGGTGGTGGTGCATTCTGCTGGTTCGCCAAGAATTGGGCCATCATGTTCATCAGTTGTGTCTGTGCTGTCATCAACTGCTGCATCTGGTCGTTGTTGTTGTTGTTGTTGTTGTTGTTGGTGGGATCACGGCGAGGAGGCATCTGTGTTTATAGCATAGATAAGCATAGATAGAAAGATCTAAAGAAATACTTCTACCCATACAAACAATTATCAACAAACAACAATAAACAAACAAACACATATCAAAACAAACACATATAAAAGCAATTCGAAAATTAAGGTTTTTAAAACTTTAACTAACACGATATAGGTTCTATCACAAGCGTACTAGTACTGCCATACCACAATTTGATAGGTCAATACTTTAAAAACGATACGAACTGAAGATACTCGCATACTATGATACTAATACTGGTGGTCACACTATAACTACTACTTGAACAACTTCCGGCTGATGGTGACTCCGATGACTTTACGCTTGTGAGAGCGAGTGTTCCTTGCAGGGGTGTCATCCTTGTCCTCCACAATCATCAGCAACTCTCCATCTGGTGTCACTATAGCGCGCTCCTCTGGGTCTTCTTCTTCTTCTTCTACTTCTTCTATCATCTCTTCATCTTCCTCCGCCATCTCTTCATCACTGTAATCTTGGGGCGCCTCCTCTTCTTCATCTTCAATCTCCGGAGTCAGAGTTGCGGAGTCCTCTTGAGTTGGTGAAGTAGATCCCTGCGCCAGTTGCTTCTCAAGTTCATCTATCTGCTTGAGAAGGACCTTCTTCTGTTCCTCAAGAGCATTAATCTTTGTCTCCTGTAGATCCACCACGTTCTCCAGATGCAGGTTGCGGTTGTCCAATCCTCTGTTCTCCACTTGAAGCTTCTGTCTGTTGTCACTGATCCACTCTAGGGCTTTCTCACAGCGATCTATGTTGGTGTTGGCCTCAATAATCTTGTCCCTTGCATGATCGAGATACCTCATAGCATCCCTCATCAAGACTTCCATACGTGCAGAGCTCACTTCCCTGTCAACCAAGTACCTCTTCACTGAATACAGCTTGCCCAAGCCCTCAATGTATTCCGCTGGAGTACCATCCATATAACGCTGTCCAAAGAATAGAAAAGGACTATTCTCAGGAATAAACTTACGGTACTTCATGCGGATTCGTGCTATAGCTCCCTGCATGGCTATCTCCACACTGTGCTCCCAGTCAGGGTAATCCTCCTCATAGACAAACTCCTCAGAATTTGGGTCACCAATACGACGAGGGATCGTGGTCTCGATTGTCCACTTCTCAATGTCTCCCTCCTTCCATACCAGCTTGCCTCTGAAAGTAGGACTATGGATGCCCACTGTGCTTGCCAAGTCTGCTAGCAGCGCACTGAAGTGCAGGGACGACTGAGGGACAGCTATCACCTCCTTGATGATCCCAGACATCTATAAGTTGAAGAGAAGAGGATTATTAGATCAAAAGAACATGATAAGAAAATTTACAAGAAGGAAATTACTTAAAATAATTAAAGTAGAACTTTAATAACTTAAAATTCGAAATAGCATAAAGGGGTAAACCTAATACTTCTAAGCCAAACCTAGGGTTTTCGAGCCTACAGGCAACATTACGCTCTGATACCATTCTGTAGCACCCTCACTTTGAAAAGTAAGAATACCTCGTGAATTGCTAGGCCCTGGATCGAGTATGGCTAGCATTCACCAACAGGATGTAATATCATGCATAAATGTTAAACGTTATTACATCGCAAGTACGAATGATCCAGAATAAAGTACTTTATTACAACTTTGCATAGCCGAAGCTAGCTTAAAATAAATATAGTTCCACAAATATTATTCAGAGTTCAAGCAGCATAAATAAAGTAGCACTGAGCTCCATCATCTCCATGTGCCACTGGCGAACATGTTGGTTGTAAGCTCGAGAATTCAAACGTCCTTACTCCTCATCTGAACAACCTGCAACATTAACGTTGCAGCCCAGAGAATTTGGGTCAATACCTTGTGACAGGCTGGCAAGTGTCATACTATGGTGGATATTAAATGGCAAAGACTATTCTACATGCTTATTTGGCTTGTGGAGTTCAAGGCTCTTGCGCAAAGCAAATTTTATCCTACACTTGTAAACATTTCTTTTAAAACCAACTATTATTGAGATAAACATGGCATGAAAACCAATATCTCTTCTACCCTTGTTCACCCATCAAATTTTATTATGAAATTGGAATGAATGAGATTCTTCTGTCGACCACCTTGCTTAGTTACTCAAATTGTCCATAACCGGGGACACGGCTAAGATCTTAGTTTTATTTACTCTCGAGAGTTTGTGGCACTTTCCCCACTAGACTCGATCAACCCATTCCATCCTTAACCCTCATTTAGTGAAAAGGAAAGGAGAAGACCAAGACGAGACCTTTCAGAAGCATTTTCCCAACCCAACGGCTTGACCCGTTCCACCTACAACCCCTACATCAGCTTGTCAAGCCGGGTCGAGTCCACACAACATACTTAGTCAAGACAGAGCCCATATGACTAGTGGCTGCACTGGAAGTAAGCTAGACATGGAGTGACATGAAATCTCTAATACCCTGGGTGGCGAGCACAAGTGCACGTACTCAGGTACCCGCAGAACTGGGCCTGAGCAGCCACTCAACTTTGACCCACCAATACAACTCCAAAATCCACCCAGGCGATTCATTAATTTAGTAGAATTTTCTTAAAGTCATCTACCACAAAACAATAATTTTTGCAGCAAGCAACTCTACTAAATTAATATAGGTCACTAGTCATCTAAACATGTGGCTAACCTAACAGGTTTGCATAGCATATAACTTTAATAAAAACAGCCTATCATGCATGCTACTGGAAAATAGTCTAAGGTGCAATATAAAAACATAGTAATAGGTCATTCATGAATTGTGTATGCACTTGCCTTGATAGTTGTTCAGGTTGCAACACTCACAGCACTCCTGGCACTCTTCACAATCTAAACAAGCAAAATGCAATAATTCAATACACCAGCAATAAAGCAATACAACAAAATATGTATGCATGATGATTTACTAACAACACAAGCCAAGATTAAACAACAAATAAAGTTATTATTTTCTGTTATTTACTATATGCATGATGCTCATGATTCATATTTTAAGTGGCTTTAATAATTTAAAAACAATTACTATAGTCAAAAATGCCACTATTTGAGTTTTTACAAAACATTATCAATGCATGATGCACAAGTGCAAACTAAAATATCTACTGGACAGAGGACACTAAAAGACACACTTTTGCAGAAGAAAACAATTTAAAATAATTTATAGATTTAAAGTTATGCCAAAATTACTCAAATCCCTCATTTGAAATTTGAATAATTTTAAAGTTGGCAAAACAGAAAACTAATGGTTCTAAAATATTCTACAGGTTATAAGGTTTTCAAAAATATAAAGTTCATTAAATTTGGCCGAGCCATTAAAAAGATATGATGGTTTTAAGGTGCAGGGGTTTTTCTGCAAAACTGCCAAATTAAAACAATTCGGCCGAATTTACAGAAAATGGGGCTGACGTGGCGCTGACTAGGCGCTGACTGGACGCTGACTCAGCGCTGACACGGCGCGATCTAACTGGCCGATACCGATTCGGTAAAGGAAATAAAACGGAGCCGTTGGATCTAGATCCAACGGTCCAGATCTAAAGCATGCGCGGCCGGCCGGAGCTAGGGTTCCGGCGGACGGCGGCGGACGGCGGCGACGCGTCGGCATGCGGCGTTCCCGGCGAACGGTGGCGCTCCAGGACTCGCGGATCTCACCTGCGTGATCAGCGTGATGCGGCGAGGTCGATGGCGTGGCGGTGGTCTCCGAGGCGGTCTCCTTCTCCGGTGATTGCTCGCCGGAGTTGCGTATCGCGGCGGCCCGAGGCGTGCGTGGACGCTCTCGTCGATCTGGAGGCGGAAAAAAAATGGAGGAGATGTCAGAGAGGTGCGCCATGATGAGGTGAAGCGAGAGGGGGAGAAGAGAGGAGCTGGGGACGTCGGAGCTCGGCCGGAGATCGATTTCTTACCGGCGGCAATGGCGGCACGGCGGCGACGCGCTCGAGCAGCCTGGCGGCATATCGGCTAGGGTTTTTGGGGCAAATTGGAGAGGGGTGGACGGGGTTTATATGGGCGCGGAGGTTTGGAACAAAAACCACGGATTTCGCTCGGATTTGATCGCCGAACGGAATCGTATCGCGGCCGGTTTCTTGCGCCAGGAGCTGAGGGGTTGTGACGTCACTGCTGGCGTCAGCGTGGACCCCACCTGTCAGCGAGAGAAGAGAGAGGGGAGAAAGGGCCGGGGTGCGGAACGGTGCTGGGCTGGCTCGGGCTGGCTTGCTGGGCTGGCTCGGGCTGGCACGGCTGTTTTTCTTTTTTTTTTTTTGACAGAACCTTTCTTTTTTCCTTTTCCCTGGTTTAAAAACTGAAAATAAAACCATAGCCAAACTTTTCACAAAAATTGGCAAAAATACATTTTGGAAAGCTTGTCTATTTTAGAGTATTATGGCATTAAACTTGCCAATAAAATAAGTTAAAATATTTGAAAAAAAAAACATGGCTAGGGTTACTTAGCACCCTTTATTCCATTATTTGAATAAATAAAAACAAAATCAATTCAAGCCACCTAAATTAAATGCACAAACAAATGCATATGATGACATGAATGCATGCTTATGCAAATTTTGAAAATTGGGATGTTACAAACCTAACCCCCTTAAGATGAATCTCGTCCCCGAGATTCGGATTGGTTAGCAAATAGGTGCGGGTGTTCTTCTCGCAAATCATCCTCTCGTTCCCAGGTAGCTTCCTCTTCAGTATGATGGCTCCATTGGACTTTGCAGAACTTGATTGTCTTGGTACGAGTAATTCTCTCTGCAGTCTCCAAAATTTTGATTGGCTTCTCCTCATAAGTCAAATCACTCTCCAGTTGAACTTCCTCCAAGGGCACAGTATCACGCAGCGCTGTCTCGGCCATCTCAGGGTGACACTTTTTCAACTGGCTAACATGGAACACGTTGTGAACTGCTGATAATACCTCTGGCAGTTCCAGCTCATAAGCTACTTCTCCTTTACGAGAGAGAACCTTATAGGGTCCAATGAATCGAGGTGCTAACTTTCCTTTGATTCCAAACCTCTTCACACCACGTAGAGGTGAGACTCTAAGGTATGCTCTATCACCTACCTCATAGGTGATTTCCCTACGCTTGGAATCCGCATAACTTTTCTGCCTTGACTGTGCTATTTTCAACCTGTCTTTTATCAATCTGACCTTCTCTTCCGCTTCTTGAATAATGTCAGGTCCAAATAAGCTACGCTCACCTACACCACTCCACAGTAATGGTGTAGTGCATTTTCTTCCGTACAATGCCTCAAAAGGTGCCATCTCTATACTAGCTTGGTAGCTATTGTTGTATGAGAATTCTGCATATGGCAAGTTATCATCCCAGCTAGATTTATAATCCAGTGCACATGCCCTAAGCATGTCTTCCAGAATCTGATTGACTCTCTCAGTCTGTCCATCAGTCTGTGGATGAAAAGCTGTACTGAACTCTAGTCTTGTTCCTAACGACTCATGCAGTTGCTTCCAGAAATGTGAGGTAAATTGGGTACCTCTATCAGATACAATCTTCTTAGGAACACCATGCAAACTAACAATTCTCTTCATGTAAATATCTGCTAGCTTTGCACTGGTATAAGTAGTTTTCACAGGAATAAAGTGAGCTACTTTGGTCAGACGGTCAACAATTACCCATATCGAATCATAACCCGACTTGGTTCTGGGTAGTCCTGTGATGAAATCCATTCCAATTTGCTCCCATTTCCATTCTGGCACTGGTAATGGTTGCAGCAGTCCAGCGGGTTTCTGATGTTCTGCCTTCACGCGGCTACACACGTCACACTTGGCAATATATTCTGCGATATCTCTTTTCAAACCATTCCACCAAAATCTCTCCTTTACGTCCATATACATCTTGGTGTTACCCGGATGTATGGAGTAAGGTGAGTCATGTGCCTCTTGTAATATTAGTTTCCTAAGATCCTCATCTTGTGGCACACAAATACGGTTCTCGAACCACATCGTACCTTGTTCGTCCTCCCGGAATCCTTTGGCTTTGCCTTCACTCAGATTGGTCTTGATTTCTTCCATCACTTTATCTCCCTTCTGTGCTTCTCGTATCTTATCCATCAACATTGGTTGCACCTCCAGTGCTGCTATAAATCCTTCAGGTACCACTTCCAATCTAAGGTCTTTAAATGCATTGCACAAATCTTCCGGCAGTTCACCTGCCGTTAATCCATTGACATGAACCTTACGGCTTAAGGCGTCAGCCACTACGTTGGCTTTTCCAGGGTGATATTGCAAACTCAGATCATAATCCTTAATGAGTTCTAGCCATCTTCTTTGTCTCATGTTCAGCTCCTTCTGGGTGAAGATATATTTGAGGCTCTTGTGATCGGTGAATACCTCACACCGTTTTCCCATCAGATACTGTCTCCAAGTCTTCAGTGCATGAACCACTGACGCCAACTCTAAATCATGAGTAGGATAGTTGACTTCATGCTTCTTAAGCTGTCTAGAGGCATAAGAAACTACTTTGCCTCCCTGCATCAATACACTCCCTAAACCATGACGCGATGCATCGCAATATACTTGGAAATCTTTTTCTATATCTGGTAGACACAAGACTGGTGCTGATACTAACCGCTTCTTCAAATCTTGGAAACTGGTTTCACAAGCTTCATTCCATTCAAACTTTTTATCCTTCTTCAATAACTCCGTCATTGGTTTGGCAATCTTCGAAAAATTCTCAATAAACCTCCTATAATATCCTGCCAATCCCAGAAAACTACGGATTTCTCCCACGTTCTTGGGTGGTTCCCACTCTGTCACTGCGGACACCTTTTCTGGGTCTACTGCGATCCCTTCCTTAGACACCACGTGTCCTAAAAATCCAACTTTCTCCAACCAAAATTCACACTTGCTGAATTTGGCATACAACTTGTGCTCTCTCAACCTCTGCAACACTATGTGTAGGTGTTCCTCGTGCTCCTTGTGACTCTTGGAATAAATTAGGATGTCGTCAATGAAAACAACAACAAATTTATCCAGAAAATCCATGAATACCTTATTCATCATATTCATGAAATAAGCTGGTGCGTTGGTCAGTCCAAAAGGCATCACTGTGTACTCATACAGACCATACCTAGTGGTAAATGCGGTCTTAGGTATGTCCATTTCCCTAACCTTCATTTGGAAATACCCTGATCGAAGATCGATCTTAGAGAATACACATGCACCTTCCAACTGGTCGAACAGATCATTGATCTTGGGTAGTGGGTACTTATTCTTGATAGTCACCTCGTTCAGAGAACGATAATCTGTAACTAACCTCTGCGTACTATCCTTCTTCTCCACGAATAGTATTGGGGCTCCCCATGGTGAAGAACTCGGACGAATGAATCCTTTCTGCAGATGTTCATCTAACTGTTTCTTGAGTTCCTTCAATTCATCTACCGCCATTGGATATGGCCTCTTGGCAATGGGTCCTGTCCCTGGTACTAATTCAATGAGAAACTCCACATCTCTATCCGGTGGCATTCCCGGTAATTCTTCTGGAAATACATCAGAATATTCTCTCACTATGGGTACCTCTTCAAGGCTAACCCCCTTAAGAGAATTTAGCTTAACCTGCTTCAACTTGAACTTGGACTTGAATTTGATCTCTTGCCGTCCGGGGTTGTCAGCGAAATGGTTCTATTTACACAATCGATCACTCCCCCAAAACGTGTCATCCAGTCCATTCCCAGAATAACATCTAGTCCTTGGGAGTCTAAGACTATCAAATCCACCGGGAAACAGTATTTCCCTATGTGTAGTACTAACCGTCTACACCCGGCATTTACTATCATCTCGCCACCAGGAGAACTGACTTTCATAGGTTTTCCTATGGTTTCTACCGGCAATTCATGTTTTCTAACAAAATCTCTTGATATGAATGAATGAGATGCCCCGGTATCAAATAAAACCAATGCTGTAAAGGAGTTGAGTAAGAGCGTACCAATCACAGCGTCAGGTTCCTCATATATTTCCTCCACGTTGACATGATTCACATGTCCCTTCTGGAATGGATTGGGCTTGGCGGCTTCCTCGGCCTTCCTTTCTGGGC
Organism: Puccinellia tenuiflora; assembly: GCA_012064385.1. Taxonomy (NCBI): domain Eukaryota; kingdom Viridiplantae; phylum Streptophyta; class Magnoliopsida; order Poales; family Poaceae; genus Puccinellia; species Puccinellia tenuiflora. Next base: position 161,237 of record QRDG01002184.1, on the reverse strand, counting down.
ACTCATTTGAGTAATGTCCCTTGTTCTTGCACTTGTAACAGGTCACTTGACTGATGTCTCTCTTGTGTTCATGACGATGCTGTCCATTGCCATTACTGCTCCCCTTGCCATGATTGTGTCCGTTTCCATTCCCATGTCCATTTCCTCCTTTGTTTCCATTGTTATGGTTATGGCCATGGTGGTTATGGCCATTCCCATGCTTGTGAAAGTTATGTCCTCCACTGTGCTCATGAAAGTGCGGCTTCTTCTGTATGGGTCCTGAATTGTACTTGCTACTGTTGCCACTATACTTCCTCTTCCTGGTCTCCTCTTTCCTGATGTTGTCATCCAGTGTGATGGCTTGATCCAGAAGTGCTTGATAATTTGGTGCATACGCCACTGACAAAGGAATTTTCAGTTCACCACTAAGTCCCTTAAGGAATTTATCCTTCCTCTTAGCATCAGTATCAATGTCCTCTGGAGCATAACGTGACAGTGCACAGAAATCATCCATGTACTCCTTCAGAGTTCTGTTTCCTTGCCTCAGATTGCGGAACTCATCTTTCTTCAGGTTCATGATTCCCGAGGAAATGTGAGCATTGCGGAATCCTTCCTTGAAAGTGTCCCATGTGAGTCCAGCTAATGGGTGAGTGATCTGGTAGGTCTCCCACCACTGTGCTGCTGGTCCCTCGAGTAGGTGAGCAGTGAATCTCACCATCTCAGCATCAGTGCACTCACAAGTGACTAGATCCTTGTGCACAGAACGTAACCAGTCATCAGCTACAATGGGTTCAGTGGCTGTAGAGAACTTATTGGGTCTAAGTCTCAGAAATCTAGCAAGCCTGTCCACTGGGGGTGGTGGTGGTGGCGGCGGCGGTGGAGGTGGCGGTGGTGGTGCGTTCTGCTGGTTCGCCAAGAATTGGGCCATCATGTTCATCAGTTGTGTCTGTGCTGTCATCAACTGCTGCATCTGGTCGTTGTTGTTGTTGTTGTTGTTGTTGTTGTTGGTGGGATCACGGCGAGGAGGCATCTGTGTTTATAGCATAGATAAGCATAGATAGAAAGGTCTAAAGAAAAAAAAAAAATTTCTACCCATACAAACAATTATTAACAAACAACAATAAACAAACAAACACATATCAAAACAAACACATATAAAAGCAAATTCGAAAATTAAGGTTTTTAAAACTTTAACTAACACGATATAGGTTCTATCACAAGCGTACTAGTACTGCCATACCACATTTTTGATAGGTCAATACTTTAAAAACGATACGAACTAAAGATACTCGCATACTATGATACTAATACTGGTGGTCACACTATAACTACTACTTGAACAACTTCCGGCTGATGGTGACTCCGATGACTTTACGCTTGTGAGAGCGAGTGTTCCTTGCAGGGGTGTCATCCTTGTCCTCCACAATCATCAACAACTCTCCATTTGGTGTCACTATAGCGCGCTCCTCTGGGTCTTCTTCTTCTTCTACTTCTTCTAGCATCTCTTCATCTTCCTCCGCCATCTCTTCATCACTGTAATCTTGGGGCGCCTCCTCTTCTTCATCTTCAATCTCCGGAGTCAGAGTTGCGGAGTCCTCTTGAGTTGGTGAAGTAGATCCCTGCGCCAGTTGCTTCTCAAGTTCATCTATCTGCTTGAGAAGGACCTTCTTCTGTTCCTCAAGAGCATTAATCTTTGTCTCCTGTAGATCCACCACGTTCTCCAGATGCAGGTTGCGGTTGTCCAATCCTCTGTTCTCCACTTGAAGCTTATGTCTGTTGTCACTGATCCACTCTAGGGCTTTCTCACAGCGATCTATGTTGGCGTTGGCCTCAATAATTTTGTCCCTTGCATGATCGAGATACCTCATAGCATCCCTCATCAAGACTTCCATACGTGCAGAGCTCACTTCCCTGTCAACCAAGTACCTCTTCACTGAATACAGCTTGCCCAAGCCCTCAATGTATTCCGCTGGAGTACCATCCATATAACGCTGTCCAAAGAATAGAAAAGGACTATTCTCAGGAATAAACTTACGGTACTTCATGCGGATTCGTGCTATAGCTCCTTGCATGGCTATCTCCACACTGTGCTCCCAGTCAGGGTAGTCCTCCTCATAGACAAACTCCTCAGACTTTGGGTCACCAATACGACGAGGGATCGTGGTCTCGATTGTCCACTTCTCAATGTCTCCCTCCTTCCATACCAGCTTGCCTCTGAAAGTAGGACTGTGGATGCCCACTGTGCGTGCCAAGTCTGCTAGCAGCGCACTGAAGTGCAGTGACGACTGAGGGGCAGCTATCACCTCCTTGATGATTCCAGACATCTATAAGTTGAAGAGAAGAGGATTATTAGATCAAAAGAACATGATAAGAAAATTTACAAGAAGGAAATTACTTAAAATAATTAAAGTAGAACTTTAATAACTTAAAATTCGAAATAGCATAAAGGGGTAAACCTAATACTTCTAAACCAAACCTAGGGTTTTCGAGCCTACAGGCAACATTACGCTCTGATACCATTCTGTAGCACCCTCACTTTGAAAAGTAAGAATACCTCGTGAATTGCTAGGCCCTGGATCGAGTATGGCTAGCATTCACCAACAGGATGTAATATCATGCATAAATGTTAAACGTTATTACATCGCAAGTACGAAAGATCCAGAAGTAAAGTACTTTATTACAACTTTGCATAGCCGAAGCTAGCTTAAAATAAATATAGTTCCACAAATATTATTCAGAGTTCAAGCAGCATAAATAAAGTAGCACTGAGCTCCATCATCTCCATGTGCCACTGGCGAACATGTTGGTTGTAAGCTCGAGAATTCAAACGTCCTTACTCCTCATCTGAACAACCTGCAACATTAACGTTGCAGCCCAGAGAATTTGGGTCAATACCTTGTGACAGGCTGGCAAGTGTCATACTATGGTGGATATTAAATGGCAAAGACTATTCTACATGCTTATTTGGCTTGTGGAGTTCAAGGCTCTTGCGCAAAGCAAATTTTATCCTACACTTGTAAAACATTTCTTTTAAAACCAACTATTATTGAGATAAACATGGCATGAAAACCAATATCTCTTCTACCCTTGTTCACCCATCAAATTTTATTATGAAATTGGAATGAATGAGATTCTTCTGTCGACCACCTTGCTTAGTTACTCAAATGGTCCATAACCGGGGACACGGCTAAGATCTTAGTTTTATTTACTCTCGAGAGTTCGTGGCACTTTCCCCACTAGACTCGATCAACCCATTCCATCCTTAACCCTCATTTAGTGAAAAGGAAAGGAGAAGACCAAGACGAGACCTTTCAGAAGCATTTTCCCAACCCAACGGCTTGACCCGTTCCACCTACAACCCCTACATCAGCTTGTCAAGCCGGGTCGAGTCCACACAACATACTTAGTCAAGACAGAGCCCATATGACTAGTGGCTGCACTGGAAGTAAACTAGACATGGAGTGACATGAAATCTCTAATACCCTGGGTGGCGAGCACAAGTGCACGTACTCAGGTACCCGCAGAACTGGGCCTGAGCAGCCACTCAACTTTGACCCACCAATACAACTCCAAAATCCACCCAGGCGATTCATTAATTTAGTAGAATTTTCTTAAATCATCTACCACAAAACAAATAATTTTTGCAGCAAGCCAATCTACTAAATTAATATAGGTCACTAGTCATCTAAACATGTGGCTAACCTAACAGGTTTGCATAGCATAATAACTTTAATAAAAACAGCCTATCATGCATGCTACTGGAAAATAGTCTAAGGTGCAATATAAAAACATAGTAATAGGTCATTCATGAATTGTGTATGCACTTGCCTTGGTAGTTGTTCAGGTTGCAACACTCACAGCACTCCTGGCACTCTTCACAATCTAAACAAGCAAAATGCAATAATTCAATACACCAGCAATAAAGCAATACAACAAAATATGTATGCATGATGATTTACTAACAACACAAGCCAAGATTAAACAACAAATAAAGTTATTATTTTCTGTTATTTACTATATGCATGATGCTCATGATTCATATTTTAAGTGGCTTTAATAATTTAAAAACAATTACTATAGTCAAAAATGCCACTATTTGAGTTTTTACAAAACATTATCAATGCATGATGCACAAGTGCAAACTAAAATATCTACTGGACAGAGGACACTAAAAGACACACTTTTGCAGAAGAAAACAATTTAAAATAATTTATAGATTTAAAGTTATGCCAAAATTACTCAAATCCCTCATTTGAAATTTGAATAATTTTAAAGTTGGCAAAACAGAAAACTAATGGTTCTAAAATATTCTACAGGTTATAAGGTTTTCAAAAATATAAAGTTCATTAAATTTGGCCGAGCCATTAAAAAGATATGATGGTTTTAAGGTTGAGGGGCTTTTCTGCAAAACTGCCAAATTAAATCTATTCGGCCGAAAATACAGAAAATGGGGCTGACGTGGCGCTGACTAGGCACTGACTGGACGCTGACTCAGCGCTGACACGGCGCGATCTAACTGGCCGATACCGATTCGGTTAAGGAAATAAAAGGGAGCCGTTGGATCTAGATCCAACGGTCCAGATCTAAAGCATGCGCGGCCGGCCGGTGCTAGGGTTCCGGCGGACGGCGGCGGACGGCGGCGACGCGTCGGCATGCGGCGTTCCCGGCGAACGGTGGCGCTCCAGGACTCGCGGATCTCACCTGCGTGATCAGCGTGATGCGGCGAGGTCGATGGCGTGGCGGTGGTCTCCGAGGCGGTCTCCTTCTCCGGTGATTGCTCGCCGGAGTTGCGTATCGCGGCGGCCCGAGGCGTGCGTGGACGCTCTCGTCGATCTGGAGGCGGAAAAAAAATGGAGGAGATGTCAGAGAGGTGCGCCATGATGAGGTGAAGCGAGAGGGGGAGAAGAGAGGAGCTGGGGACGTCGGAGCTCGGCCGGAGATCGATTTCTTACCGGCGGCAATGGCGGCACGGCGGCGACGCGCTCGAGCAGCCTGGCGGCGTATCGGCTAGGGTTTTTGGGGCAAATTGGAGAGGGGTGGACGGGGTTTATATGGGCGCGGAGGTTTGGAACAAAAACCACGGATTTCGCTCGGATTTGATCGCCGAACGGAATCGTATCGCGGCCGGTTTCTTGCGCCAGGAGCTGAGGGGTTGTGACGTCACTGCTGGCGTCAGCGTGGACCCCACCTGTCAGCGAGAGAAGAGAGAGGGGAGAAAGGGCCGGGGTGCGGAACGGTGCTGGGCTGGCTCGGGCTGGCTTGCTGGGCTGGCTCGGGCTGGCACGGCTGTTTTTCTTTTTTTTTTTTTTGACAGAACCTTTCTTTTTTCCTTTTCCCTGGTTTAAAAACTGAAAATAAAACCATAGCCAAACTTTTCACAAAAATTGGCAAAAATACATTTTGGAAAGCTTGTCTATTTTAGAGTATTATGGCATTAAACTTGCCAATAAAATAAGTTAAAATATTTGAAAAAAAAAACATGGCTAGGGTTACTTAGCACCCTTTATTCCATTATTTGAATAAATAAAAACAAAATCAATTCAAGCCACCTAAATTAAATGCACAAACAAATGCATATGATGACATGAATGCATGCTTATGCAAATTTTGAAAATTGGGATGTTACATTTCGGTAAGGAAAGTGTCTCGGAAAATTCTAGAAAATTTATAATATTTATTTTTCTAAAATTAGGAAATTTGGAGAATGGACGGAGTACGAGACAGGGTCCAGGAGGCAGAGGCGGCCCTCTGCCGCGGCCCCACCCCAGGCCGCGGTGGGGACCTGCCCCTGGCCTCTGGACACCGCCTCCGACTCCGCCTAGTCCCGTCGCCTTCCTTTTATTGCAAAAATTGTCGCTATATATTTCCCCAAATTTTTCGAGAAGCGTATCCTGTGTTTTCGTCATGTTTTCTTTTTGAGTCTTTTCTGGCATATTGCTTTCGCTCAAACCCTAGTCGAGTGACTTCTCCGAGCTCTTCCAACGACGATTTCGTCAATAACATCATCAACCCCTACCTAGCCGAGGTCAAGATGCATCCTCAAGTCCTCCAGCTCAAGGATGGTGTGCTTCATAAACAAGATCTTCAAGGCCCCAAGAAGGAAGGAGACATGAAGACAAGGTTGGAAGAGGTTGAGCAGGAGGTTTTCAAGTGCAAGAAGATGATTGAGCATGGAGTGAGCGTCAATCACCGCATCGTTGCTGAACTTATCACCCTTCACAAGCAAGAAACCAATGAATTAATGGAGAATTTTTTTCTATTGGAGACTGAGACTGCTAATCTGCAAGCACAGGTCTATGATGTTCACAATCAGATGTGTGAGTATGAACTTAGATTTAAGCGTATAAGCTCTGCTGCAAGTTTCAGGTCCGAAGAGACTCGTTCGTCTTTCGTTGACGGGAAGCACCTCCCGTGGAAGTTTGGCGACAAGTGATGGAGGAGGAAGTCCCTCTCATAAATTCGAGCACTATGGGTAATGGCACTCCCTTGGCTTGTTCCAAGCTTGGGGGAGTGCCCCGGTATCTTTACCTTATGTCTTTTATTTTTCGCAGTCTTGTGAGTCGTATCATGAGTAGAGAAGTTATTATGTAGTATGGTTTTGCGTTGTGTCTTGTCACTCCTTGTGAGTCCTTTGTATCCGTTGGTGTGTGGTTTTCTATAATGGAATATAAATGAGAAGCATCTTCTATTCTTCTGCCCTTTATTTTATTATGGCAATCTCTCTCATCTGCTGATCTTGTGGTAAGTAATGATTTGACATTGGGTGCATGAGTAGAAGTTTATTTGGTATTGATAAGCATGGCTTCGTTTAAATTGCAACAATTGCTTTGGTGCTTGAGTAGAGAAGAAGAATTTAATTGCAAATACACTATCTTGTATGTCTTACATGCTTGTGAACCTTCAAGCTCATATACCTTTGTATTAGATTTATTTCTGACAGTGATGATAAGCTTTATGTTGCATGTTTGACATATTGTTTTTGATAGCATAGTTGATTTACATCTCTCAACGCTGTTTGTTTGCTTTAAAGCCTCTCTAGCCTAAAGCCCTGTACTGAGTGTATGGTTCACTCGTGCATCCATTCCCCAAAGCCAAACTTTCTTGCCAGCTGAGTCCACCATATCTACCTATGCATGGTATTTCTTGCCACTCCAAGTAAATTTGTCATGTGCTACCTTTAAAAATTCAAAATACTCCTTTTTGTGGCTCTGTTTTTAAGCTCATGAGGGAGCAGTGGAGAGCTAGATATAACTTGTGACGAGCAAGGTCATTTCCCCCCTTTCACCCGGTGTCGATGGATTACGTCTTCACTTGAATCAACCCGAGAGCAGCTTAAGCAAAATATAAATATAACTCAACATTCTCCTCCGCGCAATGCAAACCTGAGAAATCAGCTCAAACATTGGACAGTGGTGAAACCAAGGAGAAAGAAGAGCGTACTCGCTCCTCTAAAAACCAGCTGCTCTCACAAGTCTAAAAACCTTGCTTGTCATGGGTGACTAGATAGCTTCTCTGTTGTGAAGCCGTTGACGAAAGCATGCATACCCCAAAATCATTTTACTTTTGTTTTAAAAACCAAAAAGCTCTAGCACATGACTAATCCCTGTTGCCCTCTGCGAAGGGCCTCTCTTTTACTTATTGTTGAGTCAGTTCACCCACTTCATCTACCTTCTACAAGCAAACTCATAGTGTTGAATTTTGATGTTAATAAATTATGATATCTACATTATGTCTTTTATGTCTAATGATAGTTATTCATTTTTCTTATGTCAGTTCTAACTCTTTTGTTATAAGGATATAGCTTTGACGATTTACAACTCGTGGGAAGATGACCGGATAGTTGAAGCATTTAAATGAATCTTTCTTGAAATATGGGTTGATAAGTATAATAGTTTCTTAAGCGGAGTCTCGTTTTGTCTTTGCTTAATAAGTTTCTGTCTTCTTTTACCTTAACATGTTGTAGTTACATTACCTGTCTTTGAGAAGCTTTATGAGAGAAAGGTTGTTGTTTAAGATATATTGTGTTTGATGAGTAAATACTGATGCTTCATGTTCGTATTCTTTATTTATTGACACTTCACTCTATAAACCTATGGTCATGTTTACCGAGTTCAGTTTTCGCTTGGGGACAAGCGGAGTCTAAGCTTGGGGGAGTTTATACGTCCATTTTGCATCACTATTTTACATCATAATTTGTCTTCATTCATTGATATATTTCATATTATGATGCAATACTTATGTTATTTTGTCTTATTTTGCATGTTTGGCAATTATTGGGGATGGATCTGCCGGAGCCGGAAATCAGCTGAAAAAGTACCTGTCAAGATACCTGACGTAGGAAGCTCAGAAAATTCCAGAAAAATTATGAAGTCAATATTTTGGAGAATATGTCACGGAGCCGAAAGGGGGCACAAAGTGGAGCTCCAGGGGCAGGGGCGGCCTGCACCCGCGGGCCCACCCTTGGCCGCGGCAGGGGCCGCCCCTGGCCCCTGTGGCCCCCCTCCGGCTCCCCTTCGGCGTATTACTCACCCCTAACCTAAAAACATCGGGGGCATCAACGAGGAATTTTTCCGCCGCCTCCACGAGGCGGAAACCAGACAGAGAGAAGAAGGGCTCCGGCAGGGAGAAATCTACTGGGGAATTTCCCTCCCGGAGGGGGGAATCGCCGCCATCGTCATCGCCATCACGCCAAGCATCATCGGGATCATCATCAACATCATCTCCACCATCAGCACCATCATCACCGCCGTCATCCCATCTCATCTCGCTATAACAATTATCATTGTGTTGCTATTAGTTCATTGGAATCGTATCCTGGGCGTTGATTACCACTTGTAGTTGATGTTTGAGAGTTTTATCGGTAAATTATCATTACAATCAGATTGTTGCCCTTATTCATATCACCTCTGATCATGATCTATATGATGTCTTGTGAGTAGTTCGTTTGGTTCTTGAGGACATGGGGAAAGCCTAGTTGCTAGTAATTGCATAATGTTGAGTAATATTTAATGGTTTGATTTATGTTGTGGTGTTATTCCTCTAGTGGTATCGTGTGAACGTCGACTACATGATACTTCACCTTTCAAAGGGCCTAGGGGAATGCATAGTGTATTTAGTTTGCTTATGGTAGGGTTGCAGGAGTGACAGAAACCTAAACCCCAATTTGTGAACTAGTGCACTAGGGAGTGTAGGGTCTCGGAGTTTAAGGCTGTGGTTAGGTTTTTATCTTAATTACTTTCTTGTAGTTGCGGATGATTACAAGGGGTTTAATCACAAGTATGTATTTGTCCAAGTAAGGGTGGTGCATTAGCATAGGTCCACCCACACAGCACTTTATCAAAACATTGAAGGTTAATCACCGGCGTGCAATGAAACTGGCTAGGCAGAAACTCCCATGTGTCCTCGAGAACGTTTTAATCTTCATAAGTAACACAACCGGCCTATCCTTTGAGCTTAAAAGGATTGTTCTATTTGCTGCAATTATCGTAGCACTCTTTTATTTACTTGTTCTTTATTTGTTCATTAAATCAAAAATCCAAAAACATTTCTCTTTTAGTGCTTGCAGTGAAACCTTGCTGAAAACCACTTGTCAACACCTTCTGCTCCTCGTTGGGTTCGACACTCTTACTTATCGAAAGGACTACGATAGATCCCCTATACTTGTGGGTCATCAATATTCCACACATGTATTTGTTTCCGATTAATACAATTCTAGTATGGATATAAACATTTATCATGAACGGGAAAAATATGATAAACAATAATCTTTATTATTGCCTCTTGGGCAAATCTCCAACAGCCGGAGCTAGCCGGCTGGAGCGAGAGAGGAGTGGCACTCGGCCGACTATGCGGGAGCTCCTTCGTGGCATGACCACCTGAGGCTTGGCCTCCCAAAAATCTGCCCCCAAGTGATTGCCATGGTGCTCCTTATAAAGGGACGCCCATGGGACAAGGGGTGGCCCGCGATGACAGGTGTATAGTGTTCTTCCATCAAGCATAGTGTTCTTCCTTCAGTGATGTCATCAACAGTGTTCTTCCTTCATGACGTCATGCATAGTGTTATTCCTTCAGTGACATCATGCGTGTGTCCGATGGGACGCGGTGGTTCACTTCTCCCTGTAGATGATCCGGCCGACACATGGCCAGCCAGCAATGACTCAGCCGGCCAGCCCTCCAGCCAGCCAGGTCCTCAGTCAGCCAAGCCTCCAGCCGGGTGCTTTATCTTGATTTGCTTGTCTTTATCTTGTCAAGTCGTGGACTTTGGTATATCGGGGGATCATCCCCCCGACAGCATGATTCTTATATGTTAATTTACGTTCTTGCATGCTCTCCGATGTGTGTAGTTGCTTTGGCCAGGTAATTGCGTGTGTCTCCAAGAGGGGGTATTTATGCTAGATAGTTGGTTCATGCCCCCTTTTGTGCCTGGGCACGAGTGACAGAAACGTCTAAGAACGAGGGTGTGCTGTTGCGACTAAGGGTAAAACAACGATGTTTATGTCGACGTGATTATAAATGTTGCTTACATCATACACTTTACTTAATGCAATTGTCTGTTACTTGCAACTTAATACCGATGGGTGACAGGCTGGATAGCGATCCCTAGGTGGACTCTTTAGACAAAGATGCAGTCGGATGGCGGTTTTTGTTCCTTGTTGTGATGCCTACATGAATATTACCATGAACACTTTGATATAGCTAGATTAAGTTTGTGTCATAATTCTGTCAATTGCCCAGCTGTAATTTGTTTACCCTTCATATGAGTATTTTATTTATTGGAGAGACACCGCTAGTGAACCCATGGCCCCCGGTCCATCTTCTTACATTGTTTACAACCTCGTTTACTTGCTTTCCATCATCATTTGCTCGCTGGTCCATTTTCATAAATCATTTCACTACACTATACGTTTAACCACTTTGTTTTCAGCAGATCGAGAAGATTGACAACTTTCCTGCCGTTGGGGGCAAAGTAATTGTTTGAGTGTGTGTAGGTCCACGTTCATCACGGTTAAGTGCCAGAGACCGCCGACATTCACCTCGTTGTTGATTTCAAAGTCCTACTGGTTCGATTAAACCTTGGTTCTTTACTGAGGGAAAACTGCTACTTGCTACATCCACGCCTTCACTTGGGGCACTACCACCCAACTCTGCCAGTAATCATCAAGCAGTTTTCTGGTGCCATTGCCGGGGAGCGAAGAAACATTCAGTCCCGTCAACCGCGCCATCAAACCCCAAGAGGAAGGTATGATACAGTGTATCAGCAGTTTTCCCTTGATTACAAAACCAAGGTTGTCAGATCCAGTAGGACTTGGAGGAGGCTTAGCAAGGTGTCAACGGCGCCGTTTACGAAAATTGACGTGGACCTGCACACAATCACAAACAAACTACTTTGCCCCAACGAAACAGAGAGGTTGTCAATCTCTCTGGCTTGCTGAACACAAAGAATTAAATGTGCTAGTGTAAAATATGATTAGAATGAAATATGACCAGCGAGCAAATGATTACGGAAAGCTATTAAAACGATTGTAAACAGTGTAGGAAAATAGGACCGGGGTCCACAGATAACTAGTGGTGTCTCTCCAGAAGATATGCATGATGGGTAAACAAATTACAGCAAGGCAATTGACAAAATTGTGGGCGCATAAGAATGTTGTCATAAAACAATATAGTTCATCGTTTGATCTAATATGGGCACTACGTCAAAACACATAGACCGTTATCCAACTGCATCTATAACTAATAATCCTCCCCCGAGATAGCTATCCAGCATGTCTCCCAGAAGTATTAAGTTGTAAGCAACAGATCATTGCAATAAGCATTACGCATAATGTAAGCAATGTAAATAAAACAAGTAAATAACAATGATGATTTCTCTCTAGTAGCAACAACACATTCATTAGCATAAGTGTTTCTCTCAATCGCATGATGTCTACTACACACTTCTATTCTTGTAGACTTGTTGGGCCTCCAAGCACAGAGGTTTGTAGGACAGCGGAAAATTTCCCATAAGTGAGTAACCCAAGATTTATCAAATCCACGGGAGGTAGAGGTCAAAGATATCCCTCTCAAGCAACCCTGCAATTAAGATACAAGAAGTCTCTTGTGTCCCCAACACACCTAATACAATTGTCAGTTGTATAGGTGCACTAGTTCGGCGAAGAGATGGTAAAATACAAGTGATATGGATGGTAAAAGGTGATTTTGTAATTCTGTAATAAAAATGGCAGCAAGCAAACAAGTGACAAAAGTGACTAAAAACGGTGTATCAATGCTTGGAAACAAGGCCTAGGCTTCATACTTTCACTAGTGACTACTCTCAACATCATTAACATAATTAAACACATGATAGTTCCCACAAAAATACATGCATGGTAGACGTTACTCGAAGATAATTCTTTTGTGGATCAAATAGGATGAGAATTGCGTAGGGCTACGAAAAGCACACCTTAAAGTTTGTATTCCACATCTATGGACACTTCATGCTGTCACTATCTGCATCCAAAGATAGTACTAACAAACACCACAACCTATTTCTTGAATAGTCTCTTTCTTCAATAACACAAGCATCAAGAAACCTCATGATCTATTCAATCCAACAAATAAAGAACAAACTCATGATGAAGATCCTTCCAATCTATTATCCATAGAGTCACACACGGCACCCATCCTGTCACCGAGGTATCATGATCACAACGGTGGCTCCGGAAATTATACTAAATAACACCACTTGAGCAACATCATATCCATTACACATAGGGAAACATCATGTATTCAACTACACTAACAAAGCTCATGATCACAACGAAGATCACATCATGGGAGAGAGATAACCACATAGCTACTTGTATAAGCCTCAGCCCCGATGAGGGACTACTCCCTCCTCATCGCGGGAAGCAGCAGTGTTGATGGAGATGGCCCCGGCGGTCGATCCCCGTCCCGGCAGGGTGCCGGAACAGGACCTTCTGAACCCCCGAAACTTGTCGGCGATGGCGGCGGAGCTCTGTTGCGTATTTGGGAAAATCCTTCGAGGGGTAGGGTTTTTGCATCGGGGATGACTTTATAGGCGTCGGAGGCGACCGAGGGGGTTCCCGAGGGGCAGGGGCGACCTGCGGCCGCGGCCTCCCCCTAGGCCGCGGCTGGTACCCGCGGGGGGCCTTCTGTGCCTCAGCTGGACCTGCCCTTCTGGCTCCGGTCCTTATTTGTCCAATAAAAAATCTTCGTAAATTTTCATCCAATTCCGAGAATATTTTTAGAAGTAACTTTCTGCAACAATTTCAGCACAAAAACAGGGAACTGGCACTGGGCATCTTGTCAATAGGTTAGTCCGACAAAATGCATAAAAATGATGTAATATGATATTAAAAACATGTGACAACATCACAAAACTAGCATGGATCACTCAAAAATTATAGATACGTTTGAGACGTATCAGCATCCCCAAGCTTAACTCCTACTCGTCCTCGAGTAGGTAAGTGATAACAAAATAATTTTTGATGAGACATGCAACCAACACAAATATGATCAAGATAGTAATGTAAAGCATAGGATGTGAATAAAGTGATACAAAACAATTGTCTATAGTTGATAGCAAGAAAGCAATGAATAACCAAGTTGAATCATTCAAGCAAAACCTTTCATAATTAGTACGTTAAAGACATGAAAGCAATGTGATCCACATATTTGATTAATTCTCAAAGTTAACAATTCCATGACAAAAGTGTTTGAGAATCAAAACAAAGAAGATGCAAGTTTTAGCAAAAAGCTTCAACTTCCAACAGTAAAGTCAATATAAAGATTCATGTTTAATCTGACAATGCAATATGATCAATGATACTCAGGGTCAATGCTAGATGTTTGCTTTGGTGGAGACAGAAGGAAGAGGAAAACTGACTCAACATTAAAAGTAAAAGAAAGGCCCTTCGCAGAGGGAAGCAGGGATTAGTCATGTGCTAGAGCTTTTTGTTTTTTTATGAAACAGAAGTAAAACAATTTTGAGACATGCATGCTTTCGTCAACGACTTCACAACAGAGAAGCTATCTAGTCCCCCATAACAAGCAAGGCTTTTAGACTTGTGAGAGCAGCTGGTTTTTAGAGGAGCGAGTACGCTCCTCTTTCTCCTTGGTTTTACCACTTTCCAATGTTTGAGCTGATTTCTCAGATTTTCATTGCGCGGAGGAGAATGGTGAGTTATATTTATATTTTGCTTAAGCTGCTCTCGGGTTGATTCAAGTGAAGACGTAATCCATCGACACCGGGTGAAAGGGGGGAAATGACCTTTCTCGTCACGAGTTATATCTAGCTCTCTACTGCTCCCTCATGAGCTTAAAAACAGAGGCACAAAAAGAAGTATTTTGAATTTTTAAAGATAGCACATGACAAATTTACTTGAAATGGCAGGAAATACCATGCATAGGTAGATATGGTGGACTCAGCTGGCAAGATAGTTTGGCTTTGGGATTTGGATGCACGAGTGAACCATACACCCAGTACGAATTTTTGGGCTTAGCAAAGAAGGTATTTGAAGCAAGCATCTAAAATTAACCGGTAACAGAGTAGCATAAGACATTTATCAATCATAACCATAAAAGCTCCACATCGTCTCCAATGTTGACCAAACAATTCTTTTGATGGAAAGATTAGCTTAGTGAATTAACAACTACGCAACACCACACAGTTTCAAGTTTTTTACAGTATTTCTTTACTAATCAATTCCACTCAAATAACTAGCAAGTTTAAGCATTCATCTTAATAGCTCAAAACAAATGAGAAGTATCAATTATCCACACAATGATCTACAATACTATGCAGGCTTTCATTTCATTCCAATATCACATGCATGGCATTTTATCATTCTAACAAATCAACCAAGCAACCAAAACAACTCTCTAACAAATATAAGTGAAGAACATGAGAGTTTAACAACAACTACTAGCAGCTCTAAACAAGATAAAGCTAAAAGCGAGAGCTTACTAGCAAACAAACAGTAGCTAAGAATACTCAACAAGATATAAGCGAAGCAAAGGAGTATTCAAATGAAAAAGCGGAGCGTGTCACTCTCCCACACAAGATGGATAGGATCCAACATGAATATGACCAGCAAACAAACAAAACAAAACTAAAGGCAAAATAAAATGACGCTTCAATAATAGCACATAATATGTAAAGTGATAAAAACTTAGTTCAACGAAGACGACATCATGATAGTCGATGAAGAAGAGGGGATGCCTTGGGCATCCCCAAGTTTTGACGCTTGATGGTTCTTGATATTCAGAGGGGGTGCCATGGGGGCATCCCCAAGCTTGAGCTCTGATCCATCTTCAATTTCTTCATTATCCTCTCCTTTGGAACTTAAAAACTCTCTTCACACAAAACTTCTCACAGACTGATTAGAGGGTTAGTGCTCATAAATTAAAATGCACATGTGTTCAACTCAAAACAAATTGCAAACAACTTTATTGGGAATTAGCTACTGTTTACTAAGCCTCAGTGTGGCACTCCTTTTCTAGAGTATCACATTTGACGATAGTAAAAGAGACGAATACAAATAAAAGCAGAATCTGTCAAAAACTGAACAGTCTGTAAAGATCGAATTGTTCGAGGCACTTCTGTAGCTCAAATAAGAAAAGTCAAAACTAACGAAAGATAGCTAAAAGTATCAGGCTTGCTGTCTAAAAATTTCAGAAAAATATAAAATTCAGGGATTTTCTAGATTTTTGAACAGTGAAGGACAGAAATCTGTTTCTGGACAGCAAAACAACACCTTGCACTTTCAATGCATTAGAGGCTAAACTTGGCACAAAAAAACCAAAAGAAAAATATACAATGAAGTTTCTACAGAGGAAAAAACTCCATGACTCAAGAAAAATAAAAAGCAAACTGAAAGTAAAAGACGGGTTGCCTCCCAAATAGCACTTTTCTTTAACGCCTTTTAGCTAGACGCAATAATTTTAATGATGCTCTCTAAGAATAAGAATTGAAACACAAAAGAGAGCATCAAGAAGCAAATATCAAACACATTTAAGTCTAACTCTCTTCCTATGCATAGGCATCTTGTAAGAAAATAAATTATTGGAGCATAAAGCATTAAGCATAGGAAGGTAAAGCGAGTGCAACATTAAAACCTTCAACATAAAGAGGGGAAACTTCATAAGATGAAAATTTATATAACCACGCTTCCCTCTCTCATAATAACTTTCAGTAGAATCATAAGAAAACTCAATAACATAACCATCACATAAAGTATTTTTCTCATGATTCACATGCATAAAAGTATTATTATTACTCTCCACATAAGTAAAATCTTTATTATTAGTAGCATTGAGAGTAGGACTATCATATAGAACTTGGACATGATAGACTAATTGTGTATTATAAAGATGATGTTCAGTAGGAGAGTAATAATTATGACGAGTCTCGTAGGGATGATTAAAATCATTCTTTATGGCATAGTTATCATCACAATAATCATCAAAAATTGGAGGCATAATATCATCATAAGCAAGGGGATAGTCATCTTTCCAAGCATATATTTTTGTAAACAAATCATCATGACTTTCAATACCAAAAGGATTTTCAAACCCATCATCCCCAAGCTTGGGGTTTTCCACATTATGATTAGAAGAAACATGAATATTCCAAACAATGTAACAATTATCAATATCGTCATTTTCAAAATTGGTGCCAAAAAGATTTTTAAGATAATAAGTAGTATTATTTTCCCAATCATGATCATCACAATAAGTAACAGGCATAACATAATATTCTTCATTAGTGCCTATAGACTTAACATCAAGATAATAATGAATACAATTAAGTGGATCATCTTCAGTAATTTTTTATTCATGCTCATTAGGAACAACCATGATGGGAGAAATATGCTTAGGGGATGATACCGTTTCCTCTTTATTTTTACTCCTCCCTCTCTTCTTCTTCTTCGCCACCTTAGGAGGGAGTGGTTGGAAAGGAAGCTTCTCCACATAATCTGATTCATTATTAGAAAAGACAGGAGAAACTTGGGAGAATCTCTCCCTTTCATTATTGGCAACATAAGAAACATATGTCCTTTTATACTTTGGTGAAGTGATATTCTTTCTAATTTTTGCAATGTAAGCACTATCACGGCAATTCACAACACAATAATGATAAGCTCCCTTGAGAATGCTATTTTTCCCAAAAGTACTACTATCTAACCAAGAAGTTTTTTTTGATAACTCTTCACACCACCAAAAACAAATTAAGTTCATCATAAAGACTAGAGGTGATCATGTTATCACAAAACTGGCTAATAATTCTATCATTAAGGAACGCGCATTGGAAATTAAAATGACCTTCTTCATTGCAAAGTTCACACATAAAAGGATAGAGGTCATTTAATTCTCTAGCAAATTTATATAAATCCTTAAGCCATTTGCTTGTTCTTACATGCTTATGTTGCTTACAATATTTATCTTCTTCAACCCGAGTGCTTTCACAAGGTCTATGCACTCCACAAAAATTAACATGCTTATATGGAACATTATTTGTAGAGATTGGATCATGTCTATTGCAATCATCATTAACAATTTCATTTTGTTTGCAAATGCCTTTGAAAGGTTCATGATGCTTAGACCATTTCTCTTTAGGAATATTAATATGAGAAGCAAAAGATTTATAGATATCAACAACTATATGAGATTCAAGTCCAAACTTAGCACTAAGCTTATTAAAACTATCAGTTTCATCAAAAGACTTAATGCAATCATACTCACAATTTATACCTGACTCTTTACCTTTGTCGATCTCCCAATCTTCAATGTTTTGTTGAATCTTTTCAATAAGATCTCATTTAGCATCAATCTTCTTACTTGTAAAAGAACCCATATAAGAAGCATCAAGTATCTCCTTGTCATGACGAGATAGCCTTGCATAAAAAATGTTAACAATAATATCCTTGGAAAGATCATGGTTAGGACATTTAAGCGTTAATGATTTCAATCTCCCCCAAGCTTGAGCAATGCTATCTCCGTCATGTGGCCAAAAATTGTAGATATAATTTCTATCGATGAATTTCATGAAGTGGATAAAATTTAGAATAAAAGAGAGACATAAGCTCCTTCCAATCCAACAAGTGAGAATTGTCTAGCAGCCTATACCACTCCAATGCTTTCTCCTTAAGTGATAAGGAAAATAATTTCCTCATGATTACCTCTCTAGATACACCTGCAATCTCAAACAACTCACATAACTCTTTAATATAAAGCAGATGATAACTAGGATGTATAGCTCCATCTCCTGCATAGCAATTGCTCATAACACGATCAATTATCCCCATCGGTATCTTGAAAGGAATACATTCAGTATGTGGAGTAACCTTATCCACCATGGGAGTGGTGGAGAGGTCACTCTCAAAAAGAAAATTCAAAGAACAACGTTCCATAAGCCAAACTAGTGAAATAAAAACAAGAAACAAAAAGATATAACTGCAGAATCTAAAGAAGATACCTTCAAGCGCTCACCTCCCCAGCAACGGCGCCAGAAATTAGCTTCGTTGTCGCAGTGTGAGTGTCGTTTACCTTACCTCCCCGGCAACGGCGCCAGAAATTAGCTTGATGTCTACTACACACTTCTATCCTTATAGACTTGTTGGGCCTCCAAGCGCAGAGGTATGTAGGACAGCGGCAAATTTCCCTTAAGTGAGTAACCCAAGGTTTATCAAATCCACGGGAGGTAGAGGTCAAAGATATCCCTCTCAAGCAACCCTGCAATTAAGATACAAGAAGTCTCTTGTGTCCCCAACACACCTAATACAATTGTAAGTTGTATAGGTTCACTAGTTCGGCGAAGAGATGTAAAATACAAGTGATATGGATGGTAAAAGGTGATTTTGTAATTCTGTAATAAAAATGGCAGCAAGCAAACAAGTGACAAAAGTGACTAAAAACGGTGTGTATCAATGCTTGGAAACAAGGCCTAGGCTTCATACTTTCACTAGTGACTACTCTCAACATCATTAACATAATTAAACACATGATAGTTCCCACAAAAATACATGCATGGTAGACGTTACTCGAAGATAATTCTTTTGTGGATCAAATAGGATGAGAATTGCGTAGGGCTACGAAAAGCACACCTTAAAGTTTGTATTCCACATCTATGGACACTTCATGCTGTCACTATCTGCATCCAAAGATAGTACTAACAAACACCACAACCTATTTCTTGAATAGTCTCTTTCTTCAATAACACAAGCATCAAGAAACCTCATGATCTATACAATCCAACAAATAAAGAACAAACTCATGATGAAGATCCTTTCAATCTATTATCCATAGAGTCGCACACGGCACCCATCCTGTCACCGAGGTACCATGATCACAACGGTGGCTCCGGAAATTGTACTAAATAACATCACTTGAGCAACATCATATCCATTACACATAGGGAAACATCATGTATTCAACTACACTAACAAAGCTCATGATCACAACGAAGATCACATCATGGGAGAGAGAGATAACCACATAGCTACTTGTATAAGCCTCAGCCCCGATGAGGGACTACTCCCTCCTCATCGCGGGAAGCAGCAGTGTTGATGGAGATGGCCCCCGGCGGTCGATCCCCGTCCCGTCAGGGTGCCGGAACAGGACCTTCTGAACCCCCGAAACTTGTCGGCGATGGCGGCGGAGCTCTATTGCGTATTTTAGAAAATCCTTCGGGGGGTTGGGTTTTTGCATCGGGGATGATTTTATAGGCGTCGGAGGCGATCGAGGGGGTTCCCGAGGGGCAGGGGCGACCTGCGGCCGCGGCCTCCCCCTAGGCTGCGGTGGTACCCGCGGGGGGCCTTCTGGGCATCAGCTGGACCTGCCCTTCTGGCTCCGGTCCTTATTTGTCTAATAAAAAATCGTCGTAAATTTTTGTCTGATTCCGAGAATATTTCCAGAAGTAACTTTCTGCAACAATTTTAGCACAAAAAGAGGGAACTGGCACTGGGCATCTTGTCAATAGGTTAGTCCGACAAAATGCATAAAAATAATGTAATATGATATTAAAAACATGTGACAACATCACAAAACTAGCATGGATCACACAAAAATTATAGATACGTTTGAGACGTATCATCGCACTCCACGCAGGAAGGCATGAACCCACTATCTAGCATAAATACTCTCTCATACAACACTAACAATTACTTGGCCAAAGCATCCACTAGCATCGGAGAGCATGCAAGATCATAAATAAAACATAACATAGAGATGAACAAGAGTAATGTTTTCCACAATTCATTCGGATCCAAGCAAACACATCATGTAGGAGATAATATGATCTTTATCATGATAGGTGATACGTGTCAAACATATCTATAATTTTTTATTGTTCCATGCTAGTTTTGTGATGTTGTCATATGTTTTTTATATCATATTACATCATTTTTATGCATTTTGTCGGACTAACATATTGATAAGATGCCTAGTGCCAGTTTCCTATTTTTGTATTTCAGAAAATCTACCACAGGAAATATTCTCGGATTGAGCTGAAAATTTACGGGGAATTTTTATTCGACAAGATGGAGTAGGAGTCCAAAGGACGACCTGGGAGGGCACCCAGGGGCCAGAGGCGGCCAGCGGTCGCGGCCCCACCTAGACCCACGGGTGGGGCCCGCCCCTGCCCTCTGGGCACCGCCTTGGCCCCCCTCGACGCCTATAAAATCACTAAAAACCTAAAACGCCAAGGGCGGCCATTATTTTCCAGAGAAGTCATCCTGAGCCGCCGCCACCATAAACCCTAGTTCGGGGGTGATTCTGAAGCTGGTCTCAGCACCCTGCCGGAGGGGAGATCGATCCCGGAGGGCTCTTCATCGACATGCCTTCTCCGGGATGATTTGTGAGTAGTTCCACCTTGGACCATGGGTCCATGGCAGTAGCTAGATGGTAGTCTCTCACCCTTGTGTTTCATGTATTATGATCTTGTGAGCTGCCTAACATGATCAAGATCGACTATTGTAATGCTATGTGATGTGTTTGCTGGGATCCGATGGATTATGAAGTTATGATCAGATTGTGCATGATTTTTATATGTTCATTTATGTTCTTACATGCTCTCCGATGTGTGTAGTTGCTTTGGACAATTAATTATGTATGTCTCCAAGAGGGAGTATTTATGCTAGATAGTGGGTTCATGCCCCCTTTTGTTCCTGGGCACGAGTGATAGAAACGTCTAAGGGCGAGGGTCTGCTGTTGCTACTAAGGGTAAAACAGCGATGTTAAAGTCTATTTTGATGTTTAATATTGCTTACTTCATGCGCTTTACTTAATGCAAATGTGTGTTGCTTGCAACTTAATACCGATGGGTGACAGGCTCGATAGCGATCCCACGGTGGACTTTTTAGACAAAGATACAGTTGGACTCAACGGTCTTTGTTCCATGTCGTGATGCCTACATAAATATTACCATGTATTCTTTGTCATAGCTAGATTAAGTTTGTGTCATAATCTTGTCAATTGCCTAGTTGTAACTTATTTACCCATCATATGAGTGTTTTATCTATTTGAGAGACTCCACTAGTGAACCCATGGCCCTCGGTCCATTTTTTACATTGTTTACAACTTCATTTACTTGTTTTCATCATCATTACTCCTCTGGTTCATTTCCATAATTTCATCCACTACACTATACGTTTAACCGCTTTGTTTTCAGCAGACCGGAAAGATTGACAACCTTTCCGCCATTGGGGCAAAGTAATTGTTTGAGTGTGTGCAGGTCCACGTTCATTGACGATTAAGCGCCAGAGATCGTCATGGTTCACCTCGTTGTTGATTTCAAAGTCCTACTGGTTCGATAAACCTCGGTTCGTTTAACGAGGGAAAACTGCTACTTACTACATCCACGCCTTCACTTGGGGCACTACCCAACGCTATCATCATCCGCAATCAAGCAGTTTTCTGGCGCCGTTGCCGGACACTTTGGAGCTGTAGCAAGGGGAGTCTCATACTCTCAATCACTTTACTTTGCTTTTGTCTTGCTTGTTTTATTTCTCGTTTAGTTTATTTTCTTGTTTCAAAATTTTAAAACCTAAAAAATATAGTGTAGTCTTTATCCTGTCTTTGTTATTTTATCTTATCATTATGTCTTCCACTGAAAACACCAAGTTGTGTGACTTTACTAGCACTAATAACAATGATTTCATATGCTCTCCAATTGCTCCATGCTTGTTGGCGTGATCACACATTCGCTGGGGAACCCCAAGAGGAAGGTACGATGCAGTAGAGCAACAGTTTCTCTTGATTACAAAACCAAGTTTGTCAGATCCATTAGGACTTGGAGAAGGCTTAGAGAGGTGTCAATCTACTCTGGCGCTTATAAATTAACGCGGACCTGCACACAATCACGAACAAGTACTTTGCCCCAACGAAACAAAGAGGTTGTCAATCTCTCCGGCTTGCCGAACACAAAGGATTAATTGTGCAGATGTAAAATATGACGAGAGTGAAATATGACCAGCGAGCAAATGATGATGAAAAGCTATTAAAACGGTTGTAAATAATGTAGGAAAATAGGACCAGGGTCCACAGATCACTAGCGGTGTCTCTCCAGAAGATATACATGATGGGTAAACAAATTACAGCATGGCAATTGACAAAATTGTGGGCACACAGCAATGCTATCATAAAACAATATAGTTCACCATTTCATCTAATATGGGCATTACGTCAAAATACATAGACCGTTATCCAACTGCATCTATGACTAATAATCCACCGTGGGATCGCTATCCAACATGTCACCCAAAAGTATTAAGTTGCAAGCAACAGATCATTGCAATAAGCAAAGTGCATAATTAATGTAAGCAATGTAAATAACACAAGGAAATCACACTGCTGTTTTCTGCCTAGTGGCAACAGCACATCTCTAGTCTTAATCGTTTCTGTAAACCCAAGCTCAGACAAAGAGAGGCATGAACACACTATCTAGCATAAATACTCCCTCATACAACACTAATAATTACTTGGCCAAAGCATCCACTAGCATCGGAGAGCATGCAAGATCATAAATAAAACATAACATAGAGATGAACAAGAGTAATGTTTTCCACAATTCATTCGGATCCAAGCAAACACATCATGTAGGAGATAATATGATCTTTATCATGATAGGTGATACGTGTCAAACATATCTATAATTTTTTATTGTTCCATGCTAGTTTTGTGATGTTGTCATATGTTTTTTATATCATATTACATCATTTTTATGCATTTTGTCGGACTAACATATTGATAAGATGCCTAGTGCCAGTTTCCTATTTTTGTATTTCAGAAAATCTACCACAGGAAATATTCTCGGATTGAGCTGAAAATTTACGGGGAATTTTTATTCGACAAGATGGAGTAGGAGTCCAAAGGACGACCTGGGAGGGCACCCAGGGGCCAGAGGCGGCCAGCGGTCGCGGCCCCACCTAGACCCACGGGTGGGGCCCGCCCCTGCCCTCTGGGCACCGCCTTGGCCCCCCTCGACGCCTATAAAATCACTAAAAACCTAAAACGCCAAGGGCGGCCATTATTTTCCAGAGAAGTCATCCTGAGCCGCCGCCACCATAAACCCTAGTTCGGGGGTGATTCTGAAGCTGGTCTCAGCACCCTGCCGGAGGGGAGATCGATCCCGGAGGGCTCTTCATCGACATGCCTTCTCCGGGATGATTTGTGAGTAGTTCCACCTTGGACCATGGGTCCATGGCAGTAGCTAGATGGTAGTCTCTCACCCTTGTGTTTCATGTATTATGATCTTGTGAGCTGCCTAACATGATCAAGATCGACTATTGTAATGCTATGTGATGTGTTTGCTGGGATCCGATGGATTATGAAGTTATGATCAGATTGTGCATGATTTTTATATGTTCATTTATGTTCTTACATGCTCTCCGATGTGTGTAGTTGCTTTGGACAATTAATTATGTATGTCTCCAAGAGGGAGTATTTATGCTAGATAGTGGGTTCATGCCCCCTTTTGTTCCTGGGCACGAGTGATAGAAACGTCTAAGGGCGAGGGTCTGCTGTTGCTACTAAGGGTAAAACAGCGATGTTAAAGTCTATTTTGATGTTTAATATTGCTTACTTCATGCGCTTTACTTAATGCAAATGTGTGTTGCTTGCAACTTAATACCGATGGGTGACAGGCTCGATAGCGATCCCACGGTGGACTTTTTAGACAAAGATACAGTTGGACTCAACGGTCTTTGTTCCATGTCGTGATGCCTACATAAATATTACCATGTATTCTTTGTCATAGCTAGATTAAGTTTGTGTCATAATCTTGTCAATTGCCTAGTTGTAACTTATTTACCCATCATATGAGTGTTTTATCTATTTGAGAGACTCCACTAGTGAACCCATGGCCCTCGGTCCATTTTTTACATTGTTTACAACTTCATTTACTTGTTTTCATCATCATTACTCCTCTGGTTCATTTCCATAATTTCATCCACTACACTATACGTTTAACCGCTTTGTTTTCAGCAGACCGGAAAGATTGACAACCTTTCCGCCATTGGGGCAAAGTAATTGTTTGAGTGTGTGCAGGTCCACGTTCATTGACGATTAAGCGCCAGAGATCGTCATGGTTCACCTCGTTGTTGATTTCAAAGTCCTACTGGTTCGATAAACCTCGGTTCGTTTAACGAGGGAAAACTGCTACTTACTACATCCACGCCTTCGCTTGGGGCACTACCCAACGCTATCATCATCCGCAATCAAGCAGTTTTCTGGCGCCGTTGCCGGGCACTTTGGAGCTGTAGCAAGGGGAGTCTCATACTCTCAATCACTTTACTTTGCTTTTGTCTTGCTTGTTTTATTTCTCGTTTAGTTTATTTTCTTGTTTCAAAATTTTAAAACCTAAAAAATATAGTGTAGTCTTTATCCTGTCTTTGTTATTTTATCTTATCATTATGTCTTCCACTGAAAACACCAAGTTGTGTGACTTTACTAGCACTAATAACAATGATTTCATATGCTCTCCAATTGCTCCATGCTTGTTGGCGTGATCACACATTCGCTGGGGAACCCCAAGAGGAAGGTACGATGCAGTAGAGCAACAGTTTCTCTTGATTACAAAACCAAGTTTGTCAGATCCATTAGGACTTGGAGAAGGCTTAGAGAGGTGTCAATCTACTCTGGCGCTTATAAATTAACGCGGACCTGCACACAATCACGAACAAGTACTTTGCCCCAACGAAACAAAGAGGTTGTCAATCTCTCCGGCTTGCCGAACACAAAGGATTAATTGTGCAGATGTAAAATATGACGAGAGTGAAATATGACCAGCGAGCAAATGATGATGAAAAGCTATTAAAACGGTTGTAAATAATGTAGGAAAATAGGACCAGGGTCCACAGATCACTAGCGGTGTCTCTCCAGAAGATATACATGATGGGTAAACAAATTACAGCATGGCAATTGACAAAATTGTGGGCACACAGCAATGCTATCATAAAACAATATAGTTCACCATTTCATCTAATATGGGCATTACGTCAAAATACATAGACCGTTATCCAACTGCATCTATGACTAATAATCCACCGTGGGATCGCTATCCAACATGTCACCCAAAAGTATTAAGTTGCAAGCAACAGATCATTGCAATAAGCAAAGTGCATAATTAATGTAAGCAATGTAAATAACACAAGGAAATCACACTGCTGTTTTCTGCCTAGTGGCAACAGCACATCTCTAGTCTTAATCGTTTCTGTAAACCCAAGCTCAGACAAAGAGAGGCATGAACACACTATCTAGCATAAATACTCCCTCATACAACACTAATAATTACTTGGCCAAAGCATCCACTAGCATCGGAGAGCATGCAAGATCATAGATAAAATATAACACATAGATGAACAAAAGTAATGACTTTCACAATTCATCGGATCCATGCAAACACAATCATGTAGCAGTTACAGATAAATATGATCTTGATCATGATAGGCAGCTCACAAAATCCAAGCAATGGAGTACAAGGAGGAGAGACAACCATCTAGCTACTGCTATGGACCCGTAGTCCCATGGTGGACTACTCACGCATCACTCCGGAGGCAGGCATGGTGATGTAGATGCCTCCGGTGTCGATTCCCCTCTCCGGCAGGGTGCCATGAAGAGCTGCAGAACCCTCCCGAACTAGGGTTGGCGATGGCGGCGGCTTCGGATGTCTTCTGGAAAATATGATCAGGTACTTAGGGTTTTCGGTTCGAAGACTAATTTATAGGCGAAGGGGCGACTCGAGGAGGCGAAGGAGCCGCCCAGGTGGGGCCCAGGCGCGGCCTAGTGTGGGCCACACCTGGAGGGCGTCTAGAGGCTGTGGCCTCCCCCTCCGGGTGTCCTTCTGGCTCCATCTTTGTTTCATCTTGGAAATGAATCCCGTAAATTTTTAGCGCATTCCGAGAAACTTCCCAGAACAACTTTTCTGAAACAAAAAGACAATAGAAAATAGGAAATAGCACTGGCATCTTGTTAATAGGTTAGTTCCATAAATCATGCCAAAATGATATAAAAACATTATAAAAACATGTGGCACTGATATATAATCAAGCATGGAACATAAAAAATTATAGATACGTCGGAGACGTATCAGCATTCCCAAGCTTAACTCCTGCTCGTCCTCGAGTAGGTAAGTGATAACAAAATAATTTTTGAAGTGACATGCTACCAACACAATCTTGATCATATAATCATCTAAAGCATATGAACTGAATGCATTGATTCAAAACAAAGGTTCATTGAATGAAACAAACAATGATTAACCAGGTGTAACATCTAAGCAAGAATTTCTAGAAAAGAGTACTTTGGAGATTTAAAAGTATAACACTTGACAATGATTAATATCTCACAAAGCAATATTAGTTCAACAAAGGGGTTTGACCAACACAAAGGAAGATTTAAGTTTTCAGCAAAAAGCTTCAACTTGCAACTTGTTTATCTCAAGATAAAGTCAATACAAAGTCTTCACAGTTAGACACAAGTATAACATGAAGTAAAACATGAACCAAAGTTGACACCAAGTGATTGCTTGAGGAGTTAAGAAGGAAGAGGAAGACTAACTCAACATAAAAGTAAAAGAAAGGCCCTTCGTAGAGGTAACCAGGGTTTAGTCATGTGCTAGAGCTTTTTTTTTATTTTTTTTACAGAAGTAAAACAGTTTTGAGATATGCAAGCTTTCGTCAACGACTTCACAGTAAAAAAACTAGCTAGCCCCCCAATTAAAGCAAGGCTTTTAGACTTTTGAGAGCGGATGGTTTTAGAGGAATGAGGTCACTCCTGTTTTCTCCTTTGTTTCACCACTAACCAATATTTTGACTGATTTCTCAGGTTTTCATTGTGCGGAGGAGAATGGTGAGTTATATTTATATTTTGCTTAAGCTGCTCTCGGGTCAAATTCAAGTGAGGATGTGAACCATCAACACCGGGTGAAAGGGGGGAAATGACCTTGCTTGTCACAGGTTATATCTAACTTCCTACTGCTTCCTCATGAGCTTAAAAACAGAGGCACAAAAAGGAGAATTTTGAAAGTTTTAAAGATAGCACATGAAATTTTTACTTGGAGTGGCAAGGAAATACCACATGTAGGTAGGTATGATGGACACAAATGGCAAAGATATTTGACTCAGGGAGTTGGATACACGAGAAGTATTCCCTCTCAGTACGGAATTTTTGGCTTAGCAGGATATCAAGCAAACACATAACATCAACTTGGTTCAATGAATGACTACAGATATACATCATGCATAACCACTGGAATTCACACCGTCTACCTTGTTAGCCAAACCAACTCTTTGCAAAAAGAATATCTATACTTTGAGAGCTACCAAGCAGGACAAGCAGCATAATTTTAAAGCTTTACGGTAGTTCTTTACTAATCTATTCTTACTAGATGATCCACAAGTTTAAGCATTAATCTACTTCATATCTCTAAACAATTGACAAGCATCAAAGATTCAAGACAATGATCTACAAGATTAAGCAGCACTTTTAACACTTCCTACATGATAATTTCCACCCGCTTCTAAAGCGGAATCTTATGAAATTAAACCTGCTTTGCTAAATCTTGTCATGAAAGAGCAATTTTCTGGTGCTAGTACTGATGATGCCGCCTCTCATTTAAATAACTTTGTTCAGTTATGTGATATGCAAAAATATAAAGAGGTAGAAAGTGACATCATAAAACTGAAGCTTTTCCCTTTCTCTTTGAGAGGGAGAGCAAAAGAATGGTTATTGTCTTTGCCTAGGAATAGCATTGATTCTTGGACTAAATGCAAAGATGCTTTTATTGGAAAATATTATCCACCTGCTAAAATCATACAATTGAGGAGTAACATTATGAACTTTAGACAATTTTATAATGAACATGTTTCTCAAGCTTGGGAAAGAATGAAGTCTGGTTAAAAATTGTCCGACGCATGGATTAACTACGTGGATGGTTATCCAAACTTTTTATGCAGGTTTGAATTTTTCTTCAAGGAACCTCTTGGACTCGGCTGCGGGAGGCACCTTTATGTACACCACATTAGGTGCATCAACTAAACTCTCGGATGAGATGATGACAAATTATTCACAATGGCATACTGAAAGAGCTCCAACTGGAAGAAGGTAAATTTTGTCGAGAAAATTTCCTCTTTGAGTGAGAAGGTTGATATGATTATGTCTATGCTTGCTACCAATCAGTCCTCTATTGATCCTAATAATGTTCCTCTTGCTTCATTAATTGCTCAAGAAAAGGATCAAGTTGATGTTAATTTTCTTAATAGGAATAACTTCAACAATAATGCTTATCGAAATAATTTTGGTAGTAATAAATATAAGCCTTATCCTCCCAATAATGGCAATTCCTATGGTAATTCTTATAATTCTAATAAGAATGTGTCCTATGATCTTGAAAATGTTTTAAAAGAATTTATCACCTCACAAAGAGCTTTCAACAAAACTGTTGAAGAAAAACTTGAAAAACTTGATAGTCTTGTCTCTAAAGTGGAAAATCTTGCTCATGATGTTGAAATTTTAAAAATTAGAACCACTTATCTTCAAGACAAGCCTACTAATCTTTAAATGCTCTTTCTATTAAAATTAATAACAATGAGAGGATGTTAGCTCGCTTGCATGCTAGGTGGGCTAGAGGGGAAGAAGAAACTAGAATTGCTGAAATGAATAGTACAACTGTTAATGTTTATACTATCCAAACTACTAATGAGGATCTTCCTAGACTATTTAAAGATGATGATATTGATTTTGATAATTGTAACATTACTGAAATCATAAAGTTCCTACAAAAACTTGCTAAGTCACCGGATGCTAGAAAATTAAATATTGCTTTCACTAAACACATTACCGATGCTCTTATTAAGGCTAGGGAAGAAAAGCTTAAGCTAGAAACTTCTATTCTTAGAAAATTAGATGATGGTTAGGAACCTACTTTTAAGATGAAAATAAATGACTTTTATTGCAATGCTTTGTGTGATCTTGGTGCTAGTGTTTCTGTCATGCCTAAAAGTTTTTATGATATGCTTAATTTGAATCCTTTGAAAGAATGTTATTTAAATGTTCATCTTACTGATTCTTCTAAAAAGAAACCTTTGGGTACAGTTGATGATGTTTTTATTGTTGTTAATGACAATTATGTTCCCGTTGATTTTATTGTCATGGACATTGAGTGCAATGCCTCTTGTCCTATTATTTTGGGAAGACCGTTTTTTAGAACCGTTGGTGCTATTATTGATATGAGAGAGGGAAATATAAGATTTCAGTTCCCCCTTAAAAGAGGGATGGAACACTTCCCTAGAAATAGAAAGAAGCTTACTTTTGAATCAATCATAAGGTCTAGCTATGCTCTTGATGTTGCTAAGGCCTCTGAAAAGACTTGATATTTGGCATTGCACCTAGCTAAAAGGCGTTAAAGAAAAGCGCTTGTTTTGAGGCTACCCATCTTTTCTTTCAGTTTTGTTTTTACTTTTCTTGAGTCATGTAGTTGTTTCTTCTGCATCAACTTCATTGTATCTTTTTCTTTTGGTTTTTTGTGCCAAGTTTAGCCTCTAATGCATTGAAAGTGCGAGGTATTGTTTTGCTGTCCAGAAACAGATTTCTGTCTTTTACTGTTCGAATATCCAAATAATCACAGAACGTGATCTTTTTCTGGAAATTTTTTACAGTAAGCCTGATACTTTTATCTATCTTTTGTTAGTTTTGAGTTTTCTGATTTGAGCTACAGAATTGCCTCTAAAAATTCGATCTTTACAGACTGTTCAGTTTTTGACAGATTCTGCCTTTATTTTGTATTCGCTTCTTTTATTATCGTCAAGTGTGATACTCTCTGAAACAGTGCCACATTGAGTCTTAGTAAACCGTAGCTAAATGCTAAATCAAGTTTTTTGCAATATGTCTAAGTGGAACTCATGTGCATTTTATTTTCTAAGTGGAACCGTGGTTGATTGTCCTCGCGTAATCGAGGTGTGTCGAGGAATCACGTCAAAACAATTAGCAGGATAGCCAAGCACCACGGTCCGGTGGCAAGGTAGTTCGTAACTGAGTGGGTCAGAGGACGTGAACATATGGGTTACCGGTGCTGCCATTTTTTTCTTCGAAGTGGAGGCAAAAACGTTTTGCCTCGTCTCATTAATAACGAAGAGGAGAATTGTCCAACTTATTAGCTAAAATCGGACAAAGATCGTTACAAACACCATCATCAGCCGTCATGGAACACGATCGGCGCGAGGGTACCATTTGCCATGCCTTCCGTGTGAGCAGTGAGCGCCCTCTTGTGCCTTTTCCATCTGCAGCTCCGACTCCTCACTCTCAAAACCGTGTCGAACTAACACGCACGTCACGGCAAATGGCAAGACTGAGTCGCCACCCTGGTTGTTGAGTTCCACACCACACGTTGTAACCCAGCCACATGTTCCAGTGTGTACCACCAGTCCACCGCCTCGATCGGTTAACCATCGTCCCTGTAGCACGCTAAGCTAAGCTGGTCGCCCATCCTATACCCTGTGATCCATCTCGCGCTCCACTGGGGAACATAGCCACAGCCATCGCCATTCGATCGCCATGCCATTGCCATCCGTGAAGGTGAAGCCTCCGTCCCCAGCGCCAGCCCTCGTGCTCCTCCTCTTCGCGGCAAGCTTCTCAGTTTCCCAGGCGGGGGTAAACTGCGGCGACCCCGATCCTTCTCCCTCCCCGGCACCACAACCGGCGTCCACCGCCGCCGCCAACAGCAGCGCGTTCGGCGCCAACCTCCAAACTCTCCTGAACTCCCTCCCCCAGGCCGCAGCGCCCACGGGATTCGCCTCTCTCTCACTGGGCACCGGCCGCGACCGGGCCTTCGTCCGCGGCCTCTGCCGTGGCGACTCCGCGGCGTCCACGTGCCTCGCCGACCTGACAGACGCCGTCCAGGACCTGAGCGGCAGGTGCGCCTCCAGCCGGAGCGCGGGGGCGTGGTACGAGAGGTGCTGCATCAGCTATGCCGACACCAACGACTCGACCATCTACGAGGACCGAATCGGCGAGGTATTCTTCGATACCCGCACGGTGGCCGACCCGGACAGCTATGACCGGTCCTACTACGCGCTGATGAGCCGCCTCGTGGCGCGTGCGGCCAGCGGCGGCGGCGGCAACCGCTCGGCGAGGACGAGCATGTTCGCCACCGGGGAGGCGGTGTACGCGCCCGGCGACCCGAACGGAACGATGTACGGGCTGGTGCAATGCATGAGGGACCGCAGCGACGCCGAGTGCGAGCAGTGCCTGCAGGGTCTGGTGCCGCAGCTCCCTTCCTGCTGCAGGGGACACCAGGGAGGGGTGTCGCGGAACTTCAACTGCCAACTGCGGGTTCAGCTGTACACCTACTACGACCTGGCCCTCGACGCGCCGCCTCCGGGTCAGGCTGCTCCACCGCCGCCTCCAGGTTCGGTTGGTCCACCGCCGTCTCCAGACGCTCCATCGCCGCCGGTGCCCTCGCCGTCGTCCAGCGGAGGAATACCCGGTGAGTAACTTGACCGGAGAGTCGCTGTCTAGCTTTGACTGCTGTAGAGTACTTGAGTCCGGACTACTGTGGCAAATTCCGTCAAAGTCCGTGTGGAGAAGATATAAGAAAGCGAAGTTTCCATTTTTTTGTCCAACCTTTTTCCTGTGAACAACAGTTTTTAGAGACCAGAAATCGTTATACTGCCATCGCCACCATTCTTTTTTGAATATACCGCGTGATCCATCTCGCGCTCCACTGCGGAACATACCCATTGCCGTTCGCTATGCCATCCGAGAAGGCGAAGCCTCCGTCCCCAGCGCCGGCCCTCGTGCTCCTCCTGCTCGCGGCGAGTTTCGCAGTTTCCCATGCGAGGGTAATCTGCGGCGACTCCGTCGCTGCTTCTCCCTCCCCGGCACCGCAACCGGCGTCCACCGCCGCCGGCAACAGCAGCGCGTTCGGCGCCAACCTCCAAACTCTCCTGAACTCCCTCCCCCAGGCCGCAGCGCCCACGGGATTCGCCTCTCTGTCCTTGGGCACCGGCCGCGACCGGGCGGTCGTCCGCGGCCTCTGCCCTACTACGACCTGGCCCTCGACGCGCCGCCTCCGGGTCAGGCCGCTCCACCGCCGCCTCCAGACGCTCCATCGCCGCCGGTGCCCTCGCCGTCGTCGTCCAGCGGAGGAATACCCGGTGAGTAACTTGTCTGGAGAGTAGCTTTCTTGACTGCCGCCGAGTCCGGAGGACTCCGGACTACTAGCAAATTCCGTGTGGAGAAAGGTATCAGAAAGCGAAGTTTCCATTTTTTGTCCAACCTTTTTCCTGTGAAAGTCAACAAAAACAGTTTTTAGAGACCAGAAGGATAATACTGCCATCGCCATCATTCTTGTCTGTATACCATCGCCTGAGCCGCACACCATCTCGCATCAGCCCATATCGACACATACAACCCACCAAACAAACAATAAAATCTCAGTCCAGCTTGTATAAGGTCAGCTCATATCATTTGGAAAGCCATGTTAACGTTGAGGTGATACAACCTACCAAACACACTCTTACATGACTGTGCAGCTCGCCTCTTCTTTCGCCTTGATCGTAATGTAGGGATACCATACCTAGCTGGACGTCCCCCGTATCTTGACCGGCTAATGCGCATTCAATGATGGATATGACTTACCTAACTGATGTATTGATAAAATAAAAAATTGTTAATAGATGATTCTAATTTTTTTTGTTAATGAATGTCCGCAAATTTCTTCTTAGTACATGAATCTAAAAAAATTGTACATAAATCCGAGAATTATTGATAATGCCTTGATATTTAAAGAATTATTGAAAAAATTATACACGAATCCTAAAACAGTTGGACGTGCCGGATAAGCGAGGGACGTCTAACTAGCGTGGAGTTGCATTTTCACCTCGATCGTGCGTGGAGAGACGACGATGGTGATAAATAAATCGCATAAAAACATTCATGCAGGAAAGAGGAGATCATCGAAACGTGCCGTCGTCCTCGGAGCCGGGCTCTCAGTCGGAGCACTGCTCGTGCTACTCTTTGTGCTGGTCTGTCTTTACACGCAGAGGAGAAGGATAAGGGCGAACAGGGCATCACGAGGTACATACACTTGCGGCTTGCACGAACGGATTTTAGCATTGCTTCAAGTATTAACAGAGAGATTCACTCGTCCGACGCGACGTACAGATAATGTTGGAGAAGAGAGCGGCGACAGGTACGTTTTCCCGGAGCAATTCACTCTGCCGTTGCTGAGGGCTGCGACGGGCAACTTCGCCGCAGAGAACAAGCTAGGAGAGGGAGGTTTCGGACAGGTTTTCAAGGTAGTAATCCGTTGCTGCTCGATCTAGCATGCACTACTTTATTCAGGCGACAGGCTATTTCTGCTCTCTGCTTACTGTCTCGATCGATGATTCGATCCACAGGGTATACTGCCGGATGGGCAAGCGATAGCGGTGAAACGGCTCTCGCAGAGCTCGTCGCAGGGATTCCTCGAGCTCAAGAACGAGCTGCTGCTGGCCGCCAAGCTCCTGCACAGGAACCTCGTGCAGCTCCTCGGGGTCTGCCTGGAGGAGCACGAGAAGCTGCTGGTGTACGAGTATCTGCCAAACAGGAGCCTCGACACCGTCCTGTTCGGTATATATATGAAATTTCTCTCATGATCTCGTCCACTTCAACTCCCAGCTAATCCGCGTGTATGTCACGCACGCAGATAATGGGAGGGGGCGGCGGCGGCGGCATGGCCTGGACTGGAGAAAACGGCACACGATCATCTCCGGGATCGCTCGTGGCCTGCTGTATCTCCACGAGGAGTCGCGGCTGAGGGTCATCCACCGAGACCTCAAGCCCAGCAATGTCTTGCTGGATGAGAACATGAACCCAAGATCTCGGACTTCGGGCTGGCTCGAGCTTTCCTAGGAGACCAGTCCAGAGATGTCACCAAGCGAGCAGCCGGTACCCTGTAAGTGTATATCGACCAATACATTTCAGTCATGTTTTCTCTGAAACTAGAGTTGGCGATTTCTGAAACTAGAGTGTTAAGAAACTGATGGGTGCACGCATGTATGCAGGGGGTACATGTCGCCGGAGTACGCTTACTGCGGGCACGTCTCCACCAAGTCCGACATGTACAGCTTCGGAGTCATCGTCCTGGAGATCGTCACGGGTCGAAGGAACAGCAGCCAGTGCCAAGACGCCAACACTAACAACTTGTTAAGCGAGGTAAGCACCGGCATATGATAATTGATTGGCAAGAAGAACAACCTCACTCAAACTCCAAATTATATATACTCCCTCTTTACCAAATTATACTGCTAATTTGTTTTCCCTAAGTCAAACATTTGAAG
The DNA here is from genome assembly GCA_012064385.1 of Puccinellia tenuiflora. Classification (NCBI taxonomy): domain Eukaryota; kingdom Viridiplantae; phylum Streptophyta; class Magnoliopsida; order Poales; family Poaceae; genus Puccinellia; species Puccinellia tenuiflora. Next base: position 126,441 of record QRDG01002184.1, on the reverse strand, counting down.
TCTGCCCATCCAAACAAGATTGCAAGCTTAGTAACACTACCAATTACACGCTTAATTGATGTTAAGAATCTAACTGCATGCTTAATTGATTTTCAGGTGTGGGAAAAGTGGAGGTCCGGAACAACAACAGAGATAGCGGACGCATCGCTGGGCGAACACTACCCTCGGTCCGAGATGCTCAACTGCATACACATCGGGCTCCTCTGTGTCCAGAAAAACCCGGCACTAAGGCCCGACGCATCGGAGGTCGTGCTGATGCTGAGCAACCAATCCACGTCACGACGGACACCCTCTAGGCCGGCGTTCTACTCCGGTCCCTCCACCGGTAGCGCCGCCTCACGTGTTAGTAGCGGAAACGTTTCGGAGAATGGTGTGACCATGTCAGAGCTTCAGCCGAGGTAGCTGGGTGGATAAGATGGAAAAGAAGGTTCTAGTACATTTGGTACATGTACAAGAGTACATAGTAGCACCAAGGAGAAAACAACCGATGTTGCCGAGGTGACAATATTATGGCCTGGTAGGGTAGTTTCTTTGTTCTTCACTTAATTATGGCTCAAAAAATTCAAGAACAACTTTTTTGAAGCAATCAATGCATGTTCATTTGACCAAGATTAGACTGAGTAACCAATAGACACTACGGGAGAACGGCTCTTTGCCGTGCCGTCAGTCTTTACCATGTGCTAGATATCGCGGACACTGTGTGCGGCACTCGGCAAAGCAGGGGGTCTTTATCGTGTGTAATTTACTTTCAACACTCGACAAAGAATGGACATGTGGCCCGCGTGTCAGCGACATTGCCGTGTGCGGCATCCAGAACGAGGACGGTCTTTGCCGTGTGTTTGCACACGGCAAAGAGGGACCGGTGGGACCCGCGTATCAGGAGCCCGCCATCACCGTCCGTCATCGGAGTCAAGTGGTGGTGGGTCCAACTTGCCACCATTGTTGTGCGCTACAATATTTGGCACACGACAGAAAAATCATCACCGTGCGCCGTGCGGGCTTTGCCGTGTGCGGTACATGACAAGAGACCTTGCCGTGTGTCTCTCTGGCTTTGGCACACGGCAACGAGAAGCTTTCCCGTAGTGAGAAAACAAACTAAACCCCCAAAAGAAAAGATAATATACCCGCCAAAACTAGAAGAAGGTTATGCATTCTTCTTTGCAACCTTCATCTTTGCACCATGGCTTTCGTCGTCACAGGCTCTAGCTTCCTGCTCACTTGTTTGCTGCAGCAATGCCCTTTGGCACTGCCCTTTGGTATCTCCACCAACTGCTTATTATTAAGATGTTTTATTTCATTTGACCACTCGTGTTTATTCAAATGGTTTATTGTTCTTGAGATCTGGATCCTTTATTAATTCAAGGAACCTCTTGTTAGATATTCGGTAGATAAAATTAAGAATAGTGTTCTTATGAGTGGCTTAATAAATATATTCCAATTAAAATAACCATTTTTTATGAGAGTTTGCGGTGTAAGTTTTTGTTTGGGCTTGGACAGGACATTTAGTTTATGATGTTATTCTCGCATCCATAGGGAAGTACGTTAGGTGGAATATTTTTAAGATGTATCGCCATATTCCTAGGGTTTGAGACTCCTTTTGACGGGTTAGTGGAATCTTTAGGCCCTAACACCTGATTCCAGTAATTTGGTACCGTTCAAGGAGTGGGGACTACCATTCTAACTCTTTTTGAATATCTCGAAAACTCGACCCCAAATTCATTGGGAGCAACTAGAGCTCAATCGAGTGAGAATTAAGTTAATTCTCACTCAGATGATGTTATCCAGTTGCATATGCAACTCATGTACAATCCATGTGCAACTGAGAAATCTCAATTACAACTATGTGTAACCCATGTGTGGAAAAAAAATAGATACATAAATAATATACCGCACGAATCACGATACAAATCTAACGGGATTAGAGTTGAGTGAGCTCTAACTTAATACTCACTCGAGTGAGAAATAGCAAAACCGAAATTCTAAACACCTAAGACATTTCTCTTTTTTTTTTTTTTGGATCTCATGTGCTTTGTAGCCTAGCCTCTTCCTTAAGTAAAGCCGAAGAAACCGAAGAAAAGAAACCGAACAGAAAACAACTGCAGCAGAACAAACCCGGAAAACCGGTAATCACTAAAAAAAAGTTTCCTTTGTAAAGGGAACTTTTTCTCCGCTCTTCTCGCGTCAAGTGGCGCCTTCTCCTCGTTTGGTCCCCCCGTGGGTGTTTGTAGTTGTGATAAGTGGCAACACTAGAGAGTTTTGGTGTGATTTTCCCATCCCACCGGTTGGAGTACGGATGGGTGGAAACGCATTTATTTTTAGATTCGTTTTTTTAAAATGAAATATCTCTAGAACCGTATTTTAGAATTACGAACCGTTTTCATATTTAAGATCCTCGCGTCGAGATCTTCAAAACTAGATCCCATGTTGATAGGTTTCGAGAAACTTTTTTTTTGTACTACCGGTTCTATATAGTTTGTACACTCGGTAGCATTGTAGTTGTACATCATGTGTAGTTTTATACTTTCTGTTATCTTTCGCGCGGATGTACAACGATGTGTGCGCGGATGTACGACGATGTGCGCGCGGATATACAGGTGAGTTGGGCGCGGATGTACAGCAGGTTCGCGTGGGTGTACACCGATGTGCGCGCGGATGTACATCCAAATCGCACTATTCTATACTTTCTATTGTATATACTCTGTACTTCCATGTGGCGCGTTAGCGTAGGCGTTATGGTATGGAGGCTTCATCGCTCGTCGACGCGATATTCATCGCTCGTCGACGCTATCGCGTCGACGAGCGATGAAGCCTCCGTACCCTAACGTCCCGAGGCTGAGTCCCCCCGTACGCCGCGGTAGCGGCGACGGGGGACGAAGCCGAGCCGCTAGATTAAGAAAAACTTGTAACTCGTATATATAATTTAGGTTTTAGGGTGGGGTGGCAAGCACCCAAATTTATATACCGGTATGCAAGAGAGTTTTAGATTTAATTTGTTTATAAAATTAATTTTGTACATTTGCTTATATGTAGTTTGTACATATTGTTTATGTAATTCGTACACCATATTTTGTGTACTTTGTACATCGTGATTTATTTATTGTGTACTACTACTTCTGAGTACTACTGCTTCTACAGTTCGATCAAAAGTACAGAACACATTACGAACAGAGTACGGATTTGTGTGTATCTCCTATGGCGCACAAGCTGCATGTACGTGGGGCTCCATGGGATGCATACGGCGCAGGGACATGACCATCGGCCGCTGGGCTTCTGTTTCGCGAGCACAACGTAACAAACTCGGATTTCGCTACCTCACGTGATCGGCCACGTGGCCTCTCGCGATCGCTGGATTGACCTTCGCGAAGGGAACCCTTCGCGTAGCGATACCCCGGAAAACCCGGAAAACCTGTCAGAACGAACCACCCAGCGAGTTAATGGGCCGGCCATATCCTAGGAAGGCCCAGGATCAACTTGGCCGAAGATTCCTAACGCCGTAACGCGCCCTACTCTAGCTCCGAGCCCTACAGCTGCCGTCGTCCCGTACCTTACGGCGTCAGCGCCGACGTCTCACTCTCCCATGCCCCCGCTCCCCAACCTCTGACGCGCGTCGCCGCCATCGCCGTCCCCGTTCTTCCTCGTCGGGACATCGCGTTCCTGCTGCCTCCACCCCGTCCGCAGTTGAGTTTTGAGGTATGAGGTTGTTTTTCATCCATCGATTTGTTAAAATCCCGCTGACCTTCAGAACTTGTGCCTGTGCAGGTGCACGGCGCCCACCATGTCGACGCCCTCTGGTTCCGGCGAAGCCAAGGCCAACGGAGCTGACCCCGCCGCCTCCACGTATTACGACGTTTACGGTCCCGATGTACGTTCTTTCTTGCTGTCTTTTCCCCCCTCTTTGGGGGCTAAATTAAAGTTTCACTATTTCAGTCTTCAGACAGAACCGGGGAAGTTTTTAGTCGCCTGGAGTGCGGAAACTCTAGAGTGAGCCCGAGCTCACCTACTCCTGCTTCTTTCAAAAAATTCAAAAAATAGTAAATCAAGTCAAAAAATTCTAAAATAAATTGGAGTCGTACGTATATTAGTTCTGCCCATTTCTGCAAAATCTCGGGCTCAAATGACATTTTATTTGAACTGTGCAAAAAAGACAAAATAAGGTTTCAGAAAATATGTGAATACACATTTTTGCAAATGCTGAGTTTGTCTTTTTTGCACAGTTCAAATAAAATGTCATTTAGTTCTGAGATTTTACAGAAATGGGAAGAACTAATATACGTACGGCTACCAAAAATCTCAGATTTTTTTGACTTGATTTACTATTTTTTGAATTTTTTAAAAAAAGCAGGAGCAGGTGATCCCGGGCACCAAAAATCTGCACTCGAGTGTTAGTTTGTTGCTAGGAAAGCCTATATTTTCGGTATTGATGTGATGTTGTTGTAAAAGATTGTAGCTTTTAATTTTGATGCAAGTCTGCAACTGGTGTTTTGGGTATTTAGTCTGTTATTATGATTGGAATAGAGGGTCATGGCATTGCAACATTAGACTGTTACCGTGACTCATGGTAAAGATGGCAGTTTTGGGTGATTGTTGCTAGTGGAGTTGCCGATGTGTATAATGCAGGGATACTCGGACTGTTCCACTGAATTTCTGCGACGCAAAACATAGATTGAATGCTTGTTTGGTAGAGGAGTGTGTTCCTCTCTCAAAGAAAAGGAAGACGCCCTACTTGAAAATTGATGAATACGATGTGTATTTTGATGTCAGAGTTTGCTCTTAACACTAGAAACCTTTTATGTTTCCTCTGTGATCAAATGTTTGAATTGAAGTCTATATTATATGGATGGACTATTAGGTGAAGAAGCATGTAAATTTTTTTATATTCACTAATATTATCACAGACATTTATTTATTTGGACATGTGGATATTTGCTCATTGGGTATTGGTCAAGAGTACTCTTGTGCTGCTGACTTTACTGATCAACACATTTACTGCTCGAAGCTATGCCTTTTTTCCTACTGAACTAATTCTTGTACTGTTTTTTTTTTCATCCTATCCAGGCCAAACCTGATGTTGTTTTTAAGGAAACCACTTCAAATTCCACACTGAATTTGCAGGTTCCGTTCTTATCGAAAACACCATGCAAATTCACCTCTGGTTTTTTGTACTGTAACGCATCATTTATTTGTAACACAGGATGTCCAGGGGCTAGTAACTTGGGTTATTGGTGAAGGCATGCTGCCTTCCTGGGTGTTTGTTAAAGTAAATTCTGCTTCTTTGTCCTTTTTTACTTTGTGGAGCATTTGATTTTCCTTTCTTACTTTCCACTGTATATACTACGGAGTAGACATAATCAAAGAAGAACAACTGAGTTTTTTCTGTTTCATATATTTCATGTCTGTACTTTGAAATGAGAACAACCTGCTATTTAGCTATGGTTAAGTCTATCTTAGACACATGCGTAACATTATTTTATAACATAATAAAATTGTAAAAATCATAAAAATATATGGCAACTCGTGATAACAATAAGTAGATTTCATTTGTAGTGAGCATCGATGCTTATTCAGGAACTAATGCCAACCCTACCTCTTCAATTTGCACATGTAATGTTGGCTTTGGTAATTGTGAAATATTATTTGGTGCCTCAGAAACCCTACCTCTTCTTAGCACTAAGTTATGCTTATCTTTGGTGTTCAGAACAAGCCTCTTATCCCAAAAGTTGTCCTTCTCTATGTTCCTGGCCTCGATGCAGCTTTATACATGTCACAGTCCCGCCTCCTTTCTTCTTTGAAAGAATTGTGTGGCAATCCAAAACCTGTTCTAGCTTCAAGGTTTGTGCATTGAACAGACGACTTACAACTTTTTGTATTCTGGTGTATCATTAGTACAATAGTGGCAGCATTCCCATGTCAATTCACTACACTCATTATGGCTAACTTAATTTTTTCTGGCAGTCGTGTACCAGATGAAAGGCATACCATTGATGCACTCCTAACATGCAGAGTAAAGCGAAAGCGCCAGTCACAAACATCAAACCAATTATATGAATCTGTTGTAGGTATGATATGAGATCATGGCTCCTAAAGATTGTGTTTTGCGTTATTGGGCCCATAATCTAAAGTGTCACAGCAGAAGTTTCTCCCCAGCCCAGATTTGAGAGTATAGTTAATTAACCAGATATGTTTCATGCTGAGCATCTATCGTTTATTTCCCTAAGCTCAAGACGTCTTCTCAAATCTCTCTAGCCAATTATTCCTATGAATCTCTTTTTTTTTCTCTCTTTCATGTTTTCACTTCTTATGTTTCTGTTGGGTTTAATATCTAGCCTACCCCAACATGCTTGCGACAAAAGGCTTATGTTATTATTGTTGTTGCAATTGGTTAACCTTTTTGTTTCTGTTCAAGGTAAATTATCAAGTCTGGAGGACCTAAGAGATATACCATTTCCTGTTAAATACTACACACTTTCTGAGAAAGACTTAGAAGATAATGGTTACGCATTCAGTTTACCAGGTATTTTTTTGTCTTTTGCCCTGCCTTCTATTTTTATGCTTGGATGTTAATTCTCTTTTGCCAAAAATTCAGGTTTTGTCCCTACGGTTCCAGCTCCTTCAGGCTCTTCCCCATATGAAATTCTCGCACTTGACTGTGAGATGGTAATATGATTTTCTGTTTCTTGAACGTTTAAATTATTGATGTACATTTTGAGGCCCTTGTTTGATTGTTCATCCAAGATTTTTTTTGACATATTAGATTTATCTAGTTGATGGTTACATTTATGCCACTGTCTATTTCTTATTCTAAGATCATTAAAAACATATTTCATATTAATTTGCACCCTTTCACTTTTTCAGTGCGTGACCATAGCTGGATTTGAACTCACGAGAGTGACATTAGTCGATATTAAAGGAGAGGTATGGATATTACTATTATGAAGTTCCTTTGAAGAATTGTCCCTGTTACAGTAATGCTTGACTTGGACTTCTGTCTTCTTTTGATCAAAGTGATCTTAGTTTGACAAAGCAAACATTTCTTCTTTATATGTGCTTGCATGAGCCATTATTTTCTTTACACTTCAATGCACATAATAATTATTTTTGCAATCTCTTCAGGTGGTACTGGATAAACTAGTTAAGCCTGCCAATCCAATCACTGATTACAATACAAGGTAAATGATGCATTTCCTTTCCTTTCTTGTAGGGCTAGCAAGAAGTATGTTATAACTTTTTAGTTGTGCTGTATGTAGATCGCTGAGATTTGTTACCTTGGTTTGAAGAACATGTATTGTAGTAGTGTTAATATGGAATTCGAATTTATCAATGGAAATTCCAGTCCTAATTTATGCCTTTATGTTTCTGTACAGTTTTCTTTTCCATAACAGTACGCTCTGATTGATATGTTTTGAGTATAATTATTCCTCATAGTGCAGGTTCAGTGGAATCACTGCTGAGATGCTATCAGATGTGACCACAACCCTCCAGGAGATTCAGGTAAGCCGTTTCTAATATTCTCATGATTTTTTTGTGTGTGTCATCATTTCGTCATACTTTGGCTGACACCAATGTGTTTCTCTTTCCAGGAAGAGCTTGTTGGACTTGTGTACAAGGAAACCATTCTTGTTGGGCATTCTTTGGAAAATGACCTTATGGCATTAAGGATATCTCATAACTTGATCATTGATACTGCTGTTTTGTACAAATTTGATCGTGGCCCTCGCTGTATTAAAATTGCTTTACGTGTTCTGGCAAAAAAATATCTTAGCCGGGAGATCCAGAACACGGGGTCTGGGCATGATAGCGCGGAAGATGCAAGAGCTGCTCTCGATCTTGCCTTGGTGAAAATCAAATACGGTAAATCATACTTATAATTACTTTTTAATAGCTTTTGCAACTATTATTTCTTTGAATGCTTACCTGTGTATTGACAGAACATGTTTTTTGGTATTCAATTTGTCTGCTTATTGCCTTTCTGTGGTAATGTCTATCATCTGATGTCTAGTTCTCCAGGTCCTGATTATGGCTCTCCACCATCCTTTTCACGACGAAATCTGGCTTCCATTCTGCATGAAAGTGGGAAAAAATGTTCCCTCATAGATGAAGCGTATGTTCTTAATCGCTATTCAGATGCTTCTTGCAATTCAATTGCAGTTTTCTCAGATGATGATGCGCTCTCCAGATCAATGAAAGAGGTTAGAACTGTCGTATGTTAGTGGCCGTATTGCCTCCGTAAACTTTTACAAGTATTCATTAGTTGCTAAAACCCCACTGCAGGTAAAGAACGACAAAATCAGCTTTGTCTGGACTCAGTTTTCAGGATTGATTTCTTATCTTAGTAAAAGAGCTCAAGATCCCGAAAAGTTGAAATCATGTGTTGCTGAGGCTATTGCATTGAAAACATGTGATGCAAAAACTGCCCGGAAAAGAGCGAAGGACCAAACTTGTTCAGAGTTGAAGGAAATTTTGTGTGAACTGGACAAGAAAATCAGAAAATTACACAGTACGCTGCCTGAAAATGCTATGTTTATCATATGTACTGGTCATGGGGATACTCCTTTGGTACAAAGGTAAATCTTTTCGCAAAAATGCATTTCATGTATTCCCATTCTGTTTTCAGTTGGTCCTTTAGCTGCTTGTAGGCTATTACTTGAACTCTATAACCTACTTACGGTGAGTAACCGTGATACGTGACACAGATTAAAGAAAATGCTAAACCACGGAGAAGAAGAAACAGTCGGAAGCCGGGAAAATATTGTCCATGCACTGGAAGATTTGCAAGCTCAAGCAGAAGTTGCCCTGTGCTTCTGTTGCGTCAAGCATTAGCTGTAAGCAACTGCCCCTTTTCCCCACATGTTCTGGAAGCGGAACACAATACCACCATTCTGAGTTTACATTGCTGACAGACAGCCATTTTTTTGAAGACATCCCTCCAGTAGTCCAGATATGACTTTTGATTTTTTTTTGGTGGGCTGGGATGTTAGGTTGTAGATTTTTGCATAGCACTGTTGAGGTTTAGGCAGGCACAGTAGATAGGTAACATTTGGAACAAGATGTAAGTTTCAGCGAAAAGACTGATGAGGATAACGCATTCTTGTTGGTGAAGTTGGTGTACCTTTTGTCTTCAAATCGAAGGAGGGTCTAGGTTGGGTCTTGTGTTCAATTGCCTAAAATGCAGGGTAAGTTTTCCTTGGCTCTCAAAAGCATCCTGCATCGAGATTCCCCCTCTTCTGTTTCTGGATTTGTACATTCGACGTGACACCGAAGTCAATGATCATAGGGTGGGTGACGTGTAGAGTTGAAGTAGGTTCGTGGACCCCTGTTACCGAGATGCTCCCAGGACGAGGACAAGGAATGCAATTGAATTATTGGGAAGCATCAAGTTGACCAGACTCAACTTATGGTGCTGGTAGCAGAAACCAGGATTAAGCATCGTTTACATCTTATAAACAAGAGTACTGTATACAGTTGATGATTGATTCTCTGCATGTTTTTATGCTTCTGCCGCAAGTCGGCAACCAGTGTACTACTCCAGCCCAGCTCGGCACAAAAGCAAAAAAGAGCAATGCGTGGTAGTACAAGCAGTGAGTTTGACCGGCCGGAAACAGCTGATTGAGTTTGAGTTCAACGTTGGTAGGCCGACGAGCTGGAGTCGCCGTCGTACGTGGTGGTGTGAAGTGTGATGGTGATGGACAAGTGGATGACCCGTCGATCCATCCCTATGCTGATATGCATGTGAACTCGATCGAGGACACATCTTCGCTGCACTTCTCTTCGCTGCACTTGTACATTTCACACACAAAAAATCAGCATTGCCAAACCAGTTGTTAATCTTCCTATTATTCGGCCTGAACCACTCCCGCCCTAAATCCTATCTGCTGGATGGCTGGGTTTTTTCTCTGCTCAGCCGTCAACATCGATCGACGGCAAGTCGGACGGACGCCGTTCCCTTGCTTGCATCAAGCCAGTCAAACAAGTGGAAATTGCCGCTCCGTTCAAAACTCACCGGTCTGCATGTGTAGCTCATAATACAAAGTATTTGGAGTTGATTTTTTACACAGTAATGGGATACACTATATTATACATCTGAGATTTTTTTCAATATTTTTTGAAACTTATAAGTATTTTTAATTTTTTTTTCGAATGAGCAGCAGCACTGGTGCTCAGCAGCAAACAGACTTTTCGATTATATGGTCCATACTGTAGGATGCTGCCTAGAAGCCTGCTGGACTCATATGTGGCTGACTGCTGGACTCGTACGTGTGTAGTGCCAAGGATTTATTGCAACAATTAATTATCTAGCATGCAGCTATAGATGTCCTACTCCTAGATATGCTGGTAGGCTACTCCTAGTTAGTAATAGCTGATGCGCATGTATGACTTGCAGGCAGCTTTGAGCTGCTGCCTACTGGCCAAGACTTTGCCTACAGATGACACCCGCGGTATGGATATGGATGGTGTCACTCCGTATCCTTGACCCACCTTACCTCACGGAAAGTGGTTTCCACTTTAAAAAAATCGAAAAACATATTTAAAAGTTTTAAAAAATTCTGGAAAAAAGCATGTGCATGTTCTTAAGGATGTATACAACAAGCATGCAAAATCTCAATAGAAAAATCTTTATATTATAGTGTATACAAAAATGACAAATTTGGAGATTTGAAACTATGCATGTTAAGTATAATCAGATGTGAAAATTTTTCATTTTTGTGTAGGTCGTAATACAAAGTATTTCACATTGAGATTTTGCATGCTTGTAGTATACATAATCGAGAACATGCATGATTTTTTTTTTATATTTGTTTAAGACTTTGAAATGTCTTTTTTGATTTTTTTTAAAGTACCGGGAGAACTGGAGCTTGGGTGTATGGAATCTCTACTCCCTCACAGAAACCCATACTTATACTATCAATGGGTACAACTTTTTTTCATACCTGTCACCCGACAGGATAAATGGAATACCCGTGTTTATAACAGATCAAATTGAAACAAGATGCAAGTTTCAGCGCATAGACGAATGAGGCTAACACATTCTTGTTGGTGAAGTGTGTGTACTTGTTGTCTTCAAATCGAATGAGAATCTAGGTCGGGTGTTGTTTAAATGCCTAAATCACAGGATAAATTTCCTTTTTCTCCTTGACTCTCTTTTGTAAGGGCTAAAAATTGGTTACATTAATCAACAAACATGATTATAAAAATACACATCTAGACTTATGACAGTTGTCCCCACAATTATAGAAAAATAATCTAATAAAACTTAAAAAGATATCCAAATCCACTAGCAAAACCTTCTGAATACGGATCCGCCACCACTTATTTGGTCATCGTCTCATCACCGGAGGAGAGAACGAAATAGTAACTAAATCATCCACATATAATTGTAGAGGGATATTGCTCGTAGAAATCACAGTAATAGCCACTCATCTCATACGACGGGATCTAGGGGAGAAGCTGAATCAGCGGGGGATGCGCCTCGATCTGCATTGACGGTCGGTTGGGCTAGACTCGAGACCAAGGCTTAACCCGAGCCGAAGGCTCAACCCCGCCTACGCGGCGTGTGGGAAAAATCTGCACACATTGCACACAATAAGATAAGGCTACTGATAAGATCAACATGCCGGCGACCAGACCAATGCCACATAAAACCAAAGCAAAAGCCCGATGACACGGACCCATAGGCTCTTGACGCCGCCAATCATGTCGCCCGAGATGTGGTTGAAGCCAGGGTACCGGTATCCGACGTAGCGCTGCCACCGCCATATAAACAACACCAACGCGACATCACAAAACCCTAATTTTAGGGAGCTGATTACAGCGTCGAACATAGGTCCAGGATCGTGATGCATCCTCCCGCAGGAGCGGCAAGCAGAGGAGGCGAGGACCTGTCGGTCAGCAACCGGGAGCTAGTGTTTTTCCTATAGAAAAGGCAGTGGCTAGGGCCTAGGGGCAGTAATTGACGCATGCAACAACACAAAACAAATATATTCTCCTTGGCTCTCAAATGCATCTTGCGTAGAATTCATCTTCTTCTTCCTTCGAATTTGTAAGGACAAGTCCAATGGCGACCCCACCCCCATCTGCTTGTTTCTCTCTGCGGCCTACAAGACGCGTCCCCAAAGGCTCTCGCAAATGGATAATGTGTCTACGGATTGTCCGTTCGGCTCCAGGTTTGGGGCCAAACGGACACTTGTTCATGTCAGCATCGACGCATTCCGTGACCCACATGTTAGCCTCACGCCCTCACGGCGCCCCCGCTCACATCCCTTTTAATGCCACGCTGGCTTCGCCCCCCACATCCTTACTAAACACACACACTTCGCTTAATCCACTGCCTCGCCGCGTCAGCTACCGCGCTGCCACATAACGCATCCGAGTAGAGATGCCTCGACATTGGTGTTTTGGCGGCCGGTGGAGCGACTCACGCCGTCACGAGAATCATCTTTCTCGTTTGCCGCAGGCAATAACCGCTCCACCTCTCGCTGAGACCCGCGCGCGTCTCCTCTGTGTCGAACTAGCTTTGCGTGCCGCACCTCCTTCGCCGCCGCCCCGTTCGGCCGACGCACGCACAACCATGAGACAGGTTCGTCCCGCTCCTCCCCTATTGTCGCGTTCCGCCCCGCCCTCGCTTCCTCCTCCGCCGGGGTGGCGACGCCCGAACATGCTCACCAAGGAGGAGGCTAAGGCGTGCGCGGCCGCCGGGAATGCCATCTCTCACGCGGGTGGCGTATGAACCGCGCTCGGGGTTTCGCGACGTCGTCGTTCACATGCTAGGTGTGCATCGTCCTCATCCAAGCGTGGCAGGTTAGAGCAGGCAGCAGGATAAAGCACCGTTTACAAGGATTACATACAATTGATGATTGATGCTGTGCATCTAATTATGCTACTGCGGCACGTCGGCAAGCTCGGCACAAAGAAGAAGCAAATCGTGGTTGTACAATCAGTGAGTTGGAGTTGAGTTCAACGTTGGTAGGTCGACGAGCTGGAATCGGCGCCGTCGTACACGCGCGTGGTGGTGGAATTGTGATGGACAAGACAAGCATCCATAATTCCAAGTGCATGTGAACTCGATCAAGGACACATCTTCGTTATACAATTCACAAAGAGTCTCCGTATTGGCAATCATTAGTTGTTAGTCTTCCTATTCGTCCGGGAGCCCGGAACCACTCCTATCCTATCTGTTGGATGGCTGGGTTTTTCTCTGAAGACGCTGCAGCCGTCAACATCAGTCTGACGGACGCCGTTCCGTTGCTTGCATCGAGCCAGTCGGACAAGTGGAAATTGCCGCTCCGTTGCGGAATTTTCAAAGCTCGTCAGTCTCTCTCAGCAACAAAGGTATCCCGTGATCGTGATCGATCCAACGCCAGCCAGGAAACCGGTCCATCGTTACCATCACATAAAACCTGTGAACACATGCATTTTGCGAGTACCTTTTCTTTCAGTCTAAATGGGAGTAACACTAATGTACTTAAATGAAGATCAAATTCTCAAGGTAGGGAGTAGCACATATTGATTCTTCAATACTGGCACAAAACCAAGTCGTTGGACTCAACATCTTGACACTCAACTGTCAACTCACTCTGCGCCCCATATCCATCTACTAACACAAGTATTCAAGTAAAAAAAAAAAGTGCCCTGCTACTAATCTACTACAGACTGACATCATCGATCCATCATCTATTCTGATGATACACGCACGACTTCTCATCAGTCCTCACACGGGCACAGTCCTGGCATGCGCCGGCGCCGCGTCCTCGTTCTCGCCGGAGAGCTCCTCGAGCGATCTCCCATTGGACTCGGGCGCGAGGAAGGTGAACCCCATGCCGAGGAAGTTGCACGCGGCGAGGATAAACAGCGAGTTCCTGACCCCGATCCCGGCCTTGTACCCGTGGTCCACGAGCCTCTGGTCCTGGTTCTGCGCGAGGTACAGGAACCCGAACGACCCGACGATGGCGCCGAGCTTTGCCCGCCGCCGCCGAGATCCCGTGGCAGGTCGACCGGAGCCTCGCCGGGAAGATCTCCGCCGGCACGATGAAGGTGGTGGAGTTGGGCCCGAAGTTGGCGAAGAAGAAGGTGAGCCCGTACAGCACCACGAAGCCGATGTGGTTCCCCGGGGTGGTCCAGTGGTGGTACGGGAAGGCGAGCCCCAGCATGAAGACGGCCATGCAGAAGAAGCCGCCCAGCTGGATCCAGAACCGGCCGATCCGGTCGATCAGCGCCACCGTGAACCAGTACCCCGGCACCGTGCCGCAGAGCGCGATCAGGGTCTGGGCGCGCGCGATGCGGTGGACCTCCTCCAGGGCGCTCATGGTCTTGGCTTTTGGGATCCAGTGGATCGCAGTGAAGATGTCCTTCTGGAAGAGGTTCTGCGAGTAGAAGGCGATGTCGAGGAGGAACCAGCAGGTGGCCGTGCCGAGGAGGTGCAGGCCGTGCCGGCGCAGGAACTCGCTCGAGAAGAGGCCGAACTGGTTCGACGGGTTGCCGTCGTCGTTGGCGGCCGGGTCCTTTTCGTCGCTGATGTCGACCTGGAGGACCTTGGACATGTCCGCGGCGGCCTGCTTGGCGTTCTTGGCGACGAGCGCGGTGTAGCGCGCCGTCTCGGGCATCTTCATCCGCCAGTAGTAGGTGAGCAGGGCCGGGATGGCGCCGAACATGAGGATGACGCGCCAGACGTAGTCGGCCTGCGGCGGCGTGGAGGCGGCAGCCCCGTCCTGGTACGCGGGCGCGTCGAAGGCGGCGCGGAAGGCGGCGGAGACGACGAGGGTGACCACCCCGCCGGTGAGGATCCCGAAGCCCTGCATGGCGAATACGGCGGCGATGAAGGCGCCGCGCGTCTTCTTGTTGGCGTACTCGGACATGATGGTGGCGGAGAGCGGGTAGTCGCCGCCGATGCCGAAGCCGAGCCAGAACCTGAAGAAGCAGAGCGTGGACATGACGGAGCTGGGCGTGGAGCCGAAGGAGAGGCCCGAGGCGATGGAGCAGAGCACCATGCACATGAGCGTCATGCCGTAGACCCGCTTGCGGCCCATCCGGTCGCCGAGCCAGCCGAAGAAGAGCTGGCCGGAGAGGGTGCCGCAGAAGGCGACGCCGTTGACGGCGGCGGCGACGTTGGGCGGGAGGGAGCCCGGGTCGGGGGAGCCGTCGCGGTAGTAGTAGACGCGGCCGAGGAGCTTGGTGACGAGGGAGATGCAGAAGAGGTCGTAGGCATCGGTGAAGAAGCCCATGCCGGCGATGACGATCGCCGTGAAGTGGTACCACTGCGTCTGGCGGCGTCCAGGGCCGAGAGCACCTCCAGCTGCTCCCGCGCCATCGCCGGATCGACGATGATCCGGTGGTTTCTTCTGGTGAGATGGGAAGATAGAGATCGGATTTTTAGGCCGTAGATGAGATAGGTTTTTTGACAAACCGGTAGAGAGACTAGAGAGGGAGGCGTATATGATGGCCGGGACTGTTAAGTTGTTGCGATTTTATAGGGGAAAAAGGTTGAAGAGGAGGAGGATATTCCCTGGTGTTATGCGAAAACTGTTAATTTTTCGGAGAAATCCACGGTAATTGATGGGTTGGGAAAAGAGGAAACAAATATGTCAGCATCAAGGAGGCACGCCGGTCTTGGTGGGGCTGGGGACTTGGGGAGGTGACAGTGACCATGTAGCTAAAACCCCCCAAAAAAACAAACAACTTTATGGTTTACCCAATAATTGACTGATTGGGCACCTCAATTTTTTTTGGATGGATTCCAGAGAACAATGCAGTGGATGAAATCAGGGGCAGGTGGGGTTTGGTTGATTTGATGCTCCTTTTCAGTTCCGGATACTGCCTGCACTCACATACTCTAGTAGTCCAGAAAGACAAGATTTGGAAGGTTCTTTTGGCTTGGCTTGGCTTGGCTTGAGGAAGAAAAGTTGTCAAGCTACTGCCCGTGATGCGATGTCAGTTACTCAAATCAAATGTGTATGTTAGTATGCAAAAGATCATGAGAACAGAATACATCTCATGCATGATTAGAAAGGATTTACTGCTAATAAATGTCAGATTATTAAGAGGGGGAAACATACTCACCGAGGAGGAGTGTGTGAACAGGCAAGGACGGCTGGGGATATTAACGGAGAAGAGCCGACGTAGCTGTACCTAGCTAGAGGGGGAAAGAACAAGGACGAGAAAAATATGCTTTGCTTCTCCTCTCTATTCGTCGGCCGAGAATACTGCTGGCGGGAAGGGCCATATATGGAGGAAGAGCAAGTCAATGGGCCCAGCTGGCCCACACCGCAGACGAGTTTTTTTTCCAGTTCATGCATGTCGAAGTATACGTACAGAACCATGGATGGAATATTCGTCGCATTGCATTTGTCAGTCAACGACGACTAGCTGCTGTCGTACGTGTCCGGGAATTTCGTCACGACCGACGGCTACTAGCCCTCTCAAGTCCACTCTTGCGGTCACCGCCGTCCACACTCGTGCGTCTCAATCAAATGAGTCCACATCTAGTATAGTTTATACAAAGAAACACAAAGATATTGGACGCGGCTAAACCGAGGTCGACTCGGTTTAGCAATTTGCTAGGTCGCTCCGATAGACTTGGTTTCTTTCCTTTTTTGGCAAAACGCGGCCGAACCAAGGACCGCGCGACGAAAGAAACCCAGCGCGGGAACCAACAAAGCTGGTCCCCACAGCCTCCACCCCCCCTCGCGCCCCCCCTCCTGCAAGAAAGGGGACAATCCCCAGTTTTCACGATCTGGTTCCATCCAGATCCACCCTTTCTTCCCCACATCAATTCCATGAGCTAGAGAATAAAAAAGAGGTATCTCCTCCGTTCCCAGTTCCATCGCCTTCCTCCGTGTCCCTAAAAAATCTGATACAACAGTTCCATCTCTGTCGAACAAAGAAAGATGATCTCCTCTAAACAGAACTCCATCGTTCCAGGAAATTGATACAACATCAGTTGCATTAGTTCCAGGGGATCTGATGGAACATCTTTTGGATCCATCCTCGGGTGCAGAGAAAAAACAGCAGGGAATCTGAGTATACCTGTTAATTCACTGCGTTCCAGTGAACTGATCCAACATCAGTTCCAGGAGTTCAAGAATATGTTGGAACATCTTCAGGTGCATAGCAGTTAATTACACACTTTCTCTTTTTGTTTCCATCTAGCAGGGTATAATGAAACAAAACATGCATTGCATATCACAGACAGCAAAAAACCATGATTAGTAGTTCCATCATCATATCGTTCAGCATCATCCCATGAGATAAAAACCACCATATTAAGTAGTTCCATCAGCACATTGAACAGATGAGAAGACCCAAAAACACGAGCAGTTCCATCAGCACATCGATCGGATGAGAATAACCAAAAACACGAGCAGTTCCATCAGCTCAATCCATGAGTAGACTTACACACCATTTTTGCCTTCCCTTCATCCATCTGAACCAAAAACTTTCGCCTGGGACTTGCACCCCATTCTGTGTTCCTTCCATCCATCTGTTCTGGACAGAAAAGTAAAAATGCTAGAACAATAAAGGAAGAAGTAAAAAAATGTTTATAGTTTTATGATCAGTACTACTGGTATGTAACTTTTGGTTAATTACTTTTTCCATGGTTTGTGCAGGGTTGAAAAATAAAAAAAATAAGAAAAATAGGTAAATAATGGATTGGTTTCGCAGCATTGATCTCAACCAGCCAGCTGGTGAAGATTTGAATCCTGGGGATCGTAACAACGAAACTAATGGACAAATAGATGGAACGGAGGCAGCCACCAATTGTCGACATCGTGCTTCTGGTAGTAATGCTGGTCCTTCAGCTGGTGGTGGTTCAGGTGCAGGGCCTTCAACTGGTGGTGGTTCAGGTGCATGGCCTTCAACTGGTGATGGTTCAGGTGCAGGGCCTTCCACTGGTGATGGTTCTGGTGTAGGACCTTCGGCTGGTACTGCTTCAGGAGCAGTGCCTTCAGCTGACAATGGTACTGGTGCAGGTCCTTCAGCTAGCAATGGTTCTGCTGCAGGTCTTTCAGCTAGACGGACTAGTTCAGCTATGCGAACGGGTGTCTGTTGGGAATATGCCCTAGAGTCAATAATAAAATGGTTTATTAGCATATTCATGTTTATGATAATAGTTTATTATCCATGATATAATTGTATTAAATGGAAACATAATGCATGTGTGGAATATAAACACCAGGAGTCCCTAGTGAGCCTCTACAAGACTAGTTCGTTGATTAAGAGATAGTTAGAGTTTCCTAACTATGGACTTGTTATAGTCACTTGATAACGGAGTCACGTCATTGGGCGAATGACATGATAGACATGACCCAAATAATAAAGAGTTACAATTAATCGTGTCAAAAAAGTTTGTTGTCAACACTTTTAATATGCCAAATACAGTTTCATTAGACCATGAGATTATACACTCCTGTTCGCCGGAGGAATACTTTGTGGACATCAAACGTCACTTCGTAACTGGGTGATTATAAAGGTGGCTTTCAGGTATCTCCGATGGTGGGTTGTTGGGTGATATGAATCAAGAGTGGGATTTGTCCCTCCATGTGACGGAGAAGATATCTCCAGGCCTTCTCAGTGATATAGCATCAAAAGTCTGCAGACATGTGATTAGGATGTAATCATGGAGATCCTATATTATGGACGAGTAAGAGAACTTGCCGGTAACGAGATTAGACTAGACATGGGGATGTCAACGATTAAATCTCGGGCAAGTAAAATATCGTGAGACAAAGGGAATCGTATATGAGATTAATTGAATCTCCGGCATCGTGGTTCAATCGAGAAAAGTGTCGGAGAATTGTCCTAGGAACTGGGTGTGTCCCGCGAAGGATCGAGTAAGGGGCTGAACACGGAATCAAACAACCCTCAACGTGCCTCGATGATGGTGCTCGCCTGGATCGCTGCGGGGAAGCACTGCAGAGAGGAACGCACGGTCTTACCCAGGTTCAGGGCCCTCTAGGTGAGGTAAAACCCCTACGTCCTGCTTCGAGTTGTATTGCACTTGCTTGGAGAGGTTTCAGTACAGGGCGAGCTTGGCGAGCTCTGGGTGGCTAACAATGGCTACTGCTAACCTCATCTAGGGTTTTTGGGCCTGTGAATCTTGGAACCCCCTTGCCCGAACGGGCTCCTCCTCCTTTTATAGGCGTCTCGGGCCTCTTCCCCCAAAACATCTTGGCGGGAAGGGCTACCACATGGCGACGAAGGAGGAGGTGCGGTGCACAATAAAGGTAGAGTCCACCATAAAGGTAAGGTCCATGGACGCGGTCCACGGCAGGGGGCGGCGTCACCAAAGCTGGAAAAGCCACCGTCCAAACAGGATGGTGGGCTGGCGCCGCTGAGGTGGGAGGTGTCCCACGGTGACGTCGTCCTTGGAGCGTAGCTGCAGACGGTTCCCTTATCACCAAAGTGGCAATCCTTGGGGCTCCTCTGCTTGGTGCAGCTTTGTTGACTCCTTTATACATGGAAATGGCAACTGGGGTGCTGTGTCACTGCGCGCTGGCGCGGTCGTCACTCTGTGAAGAGTGCAGAATCCATGTGCGCTCTGCCGCGGAGGCAGAGCTGGCTTCGAGAGGAAGGAAGCCTCGCGAGGCAAAAGGCCTCGCCGAGCCTTTCGGCTTGGTCCTTAGCAGAATTTTGCAGGTGGCATCCGAGATGCCCTCTCGAGAGAGGTCCTTCGCCGAGGGAAAATCCCTTGGCGAGGAAGAGAGGTCCCTCGCGAGGAAAAACCCTCGCGAGGCTCGCCAGGCTTGGAGAGCCTGGTCCTTAGCGAAATCTTCTGAAGAGTCTTGTGGGCCCTGGCAGGCCGGCCCGTGGTACCCTGGTTTCCACTGTGCCGACAGTAGCCCCCGGGCCCGCGATGGGCACGCCGAGGCCCACGGATGGAGGCGAAGCGTCGAGGGCCCAACGGTGCCTGCCAGGGCTGCGACACGTGGAGCGCAGCGGTTGCGCCCGAGGCCACGACCTCCTCGGCTTCAACAGGCGACGTGGCGGGGCCCGCCACGATTCGGGAGCCGGTCAATAAAGCCTGGGCGCGCAGACTGCGCCCTTCACTTCTCCCATAACTCCTCCGCACACTTCCCCCAAATAGCTCCTTCTTCCCAGAGCACTCCAACTCCAGGGCCTTCATCTCCTTCTCCGGCGACCAATGGCGCCCAAGAAAGCGAACATCGACCCGAAGGGCAAGGCCATGCGGGCCGGCACGTCTGCGGCGGCGGCGCGCGGTGCTGCTCTCGAGGAGGCGCTGCCGCAGACCCGCGTCACCGCGGCGGCGATAGCAAAAGTGCGCCACCTGGCGGCGGCGAGCACCAACNTAACTCTGCCGCACTCTTCCCCCAAACAGCTCCTTCTTCCCAGAGCACTCTAACTCCAGGGTCTTCATCTCCACCGCATCCATGGCGCCCAAGAGAGCAACCGCCGACCAGAGGGGCAAGGCCGCGGTGCAGACTGGCACATCGGCGGCAGTGGCGTGGGGCGCTGCACCCCAGGGGGCGATGCCGGAAACCCGCGTCCGTGCGGCGGCACTCGATAAGGTGCGCCACCTGGCGGCCGCTAACACCCACGAGCTCGGCGCCACAAGCATGGTGCCCGGCAGCAGCAAGGTCGGCGCGGGGTACTACCCCATCTTCCTTCACACCCTCTACGCCGGCCTCGTTCCCCCCTTCTCCAGCTTTCTCATGGGGATTCTTGAGGAGTACCGGATCCAACTCCTTCATCTCCACCCAAACTCCATTCTCATCCTCGCCATCTTCGCCTATCTCTGCGAGGCGTACGTCGGTGTCCACCCCTCGGTGGCGCTCTTCCGCAGCTTCTACGCCCTCCGGAGTACCGCGTCGAACGAGCGGTTCGGATGCGTCTCCTTCCGCATCGCCGCCGCCAGGAGCGAAGACTACATCCCCATCGCGTGGCTTGGTGAGAACGCCATCACCAAAGTGACGAAGAAGGTGGAGGATTTCCGCCAGAAGTGGTTCTTCGTCAGCACCAAGTCGTCGAACCGCCACCTGGAGGTACCCGTGGCGCCCCCGAAGAAGTAGGCGCGTTGGGCGAGCGGTGACTTCGAGGGCCCCAAGCTTGAGGTGGTGTACGAGCGCATTCGGGTGCTCCGCGAGGCCGGGCTCACCGGCCAGATGGTGGCGAGGGATTTCATCACACGCCGCATTGCTCCCCTCCAGTGGCACTCGGAGCCCATGTGGACGTACTCAGGCTTGGACGACAGGATGCGCCTGTGCGCAGACGACTTCACTTCGGACGAGCTGAAGCAGGTCATGAGGGTCCTCTTCGCCACGGCGTCCGTTCCGTCCCCAGCCAACGACGACGTCATGCCGCTGTTCGCCTATGTGGAGGAGAACGTGCGCGAGGCCCGTGAACTCCTGCCCATCTTCGACGAATGGGGCATCAGGCCTGCAAGGCTCGTCAGGTCCCGCAGCAACCCGTGGGCTGCGGAGCTGGAGCAGGTGGGCGACTCGCCGGAGCCGGACGATGCCGAAGATTCTGGCGAGGACGAGGCCTCGAGAGGCGCCAACCCCTCTGGCGAGGACGAGGCCTCGAGAGGCGCCGACCCCTCGGTAGGCGACGCGGGCTCCTCAAGGAACGTGCCGCTGGGCGAGGACCTCCAGGAGATCTCCTCCAGCGGCGACGAGGACGCCTTCTGCGTGGCCCGCTCCCGACGCATCATGGAGGAGGAGGAGGAGAGCGGCAGCAGGGGAGGGCGCCGCGGGCCCCGCACTAAGGCCCTCCATGACAGGAATGCCTCGGCAGGGAGGGATGCCGCCTGAGAGGATGCAGGACGGCCTCACGAGGAGGCCAGGGCGAGCAGCCCCCAGCCTCCGAAGGCGAAGAGAAGAGTGTGGAGGATGCCCGACGAGTAAGCCTCGGTTCTTCTTTTTCTTTCAGCATTTTGCTTCTGAGAACCCTCTTGACGGATCTTCTGCTTGTTTGTCTTCAGGAACCCTGCGGCGCGAAAGAAGCGGCGGCTCCGCAAGCTTGGGGAGGCCGCTGACGCCACCGCAGCGCCGCCGGTGGCCGCTGACGCCGCCGCAGCGCCGCCGGTGGCTGACAAGCCGCAGCATGCGGCTGCTCCTCCCACGGGCGAGCGCCGCGAGGAGGAGGAGGACGACGTCGTTGAAGTGGTGCTGTCGCCTGTCCAGACCACTCTTCCTCCCGTACTGCAGAGGGCGACGGAGGAGGAGAAGGCGGCCGACACCGCCCGAGCCTCCGCGAGGCCGGACGATGAGGATGAGGAGGCGATCGAGGAGATCGTCGTGGAGCCACCCCCGGAGGAGGAGGCTCCCACACGGAGGACGGACGCGCCCGCGGCCGCGGCGGGCGCGACCAGCACAGAGGGGGCGGGAGGCGCCCCCGAAAGGCAGGAGGAGGAGGCGCCTCCGGAGCCCACTTATACGGGAGCTGGGGGCGAGAGGGCGCCCAGCCCCCAGCGGGCTCCAGACGCGGGAGGTGATGCTGACGCCCACGCGAGCCCCTGGAGGGCTCCTGATGCAGGGGGCGAGGAAGGCGCCCACACGAGCCCTCAGATGACCCCTGAGGCGGGAGGCGAGGAGGGCGTCCTCGCGAGCCCCCGGGCCGCACCGGAGGCGGCCGTGAGCCCAAGGCAGGGTGCCTCTAGCGCCCCGCCACGGGGCGAGATCTCTGCACCCCGCAGCGATGCGGGGACCTTGGCGCTGCGGGAGCCGTGGCGCCAAGCGGTTCGTCGCCAAGCCATCCTCGGCCAAGCGCGGAGGACCCTTGAAGAGCTGGAGGCGCAGCTCGCTGAAGAGGAGCTCGCCCAGGCGGAGGAGAGGGCGAGACTCAACAAGGGCTGGGCCCTCCTCCGCGAGAGCGTGGAGAGCTGCCGCCGGCAAGACGCGGCGGCCTTGGCGGCCCGCCAAGAGGCCATGCGCTTCACCGCAGAGACCCGCGACAGCATGAAGCGGGAAGCGGCGGAGACCATGGAGCAGCTGGACACCGCGAGGAAGGCGCTCGAGGCGGAGACCGCCTCCAAGCAACAGGAGATAGCGGCCGCAGAGCAGAAATTCATTGCGGACTCCAAGGTTGTAGAGGCCAACCTAAAGGAGCTCCGCGAGCTGCTGGATGCTCGCGAGGGGCAGCTGGCGCCGCGCGAGGCAGAGCTGACGTGATGCGAGGGAGAGCTCTCCCTCCGCGAGAAGGAGCTGCGCCAGCGCGAGGAGCAGGTCCAGCTGCTCGAGGAGGACCAGGCCACCCGCGAGGGGCAGCTGCAAGAACGCGAGGGCCTGGTGCCCAAGAACGAGGCCACCTACGCGGAGCGCCACGAGAAGGCCAACGCCGACTTTCCGGTGAAGCAGAAAAGAATCCAGGATGAGGCTGACGCCAAGGTCAAGCTCATCCGCGAAACTCTCTCCAAGGACTACGACGAGAAGGCCAAGAAGAAGGAGGAGTGCTTCAAGGCGAAGCGCAAGGAGCTCCAGGACCGCATCCAGGAGCTCGAGAAGGGGGAGAAGCAGATGGCTTCCCACCTTCAGAGTGCCAAGGAGGTGCAAGCCCACGCGGAGGGGAAGGCCGCCGCCTTGGAGAAGGACTTGACCGAGCTCCACCAGCAGGTGGGGCCGGTCGCGGACCTCGTGGAGCGGGCACGGGACAACGCGCAGGTCCGCCAGACCATGTCGCGCCAACGCCAGCGCATTCTCCACGACCTGGTACTCCGTGCGCGCGCCGTTGGGAATGACCTGAGGATCGAGGTTCCCAACCTCTCCGCAAGGGGCGACGACGAGGCCGCATACTCGTTCTTCTTCGAGAAATTCCTCGGAAAGCTTGAAGAGACCGCGAAGGGCTTCGACGAGCGCATCGTGGAGGAGAGCCGCGATCTCCTCATCATCGCCACCAGCCGCATCTTCAGCAACCTCGCGAGGCTCCAGCCCTCGCTTGACTTCGAGGCCATGACGGCGCCGGTCAACATCAGCAACAAGGCGCGGGAAGCCGCCGAGGCGTACGCCAAGAAATTCGACCAAGTCGTGGTCGATGAAGACGAAGGCGACGACGAGGAGGACGCCCTGGAGGAGGAGGCGGAGGCTGCCGTGGACGGAGCGGGCACCTCAGGAGGCGCGATGGCCTGAGCTCCATCCTGTATCTGGACGTGCAGGAGCATGAATTATCTTAGCATTTCATTTGTAATAGCTTTTGTAAAGACTTGCTTTAAGCTTTGTTTGCTTGGTGAATATCCCTCGTGAGGCTTTTGTCTTCCCTTTCATGTCTTTTTCGCTCTACATCTTAGGACCCTCTCTTAGCGCTACACCACCGCCGCTTCGGTATGCGAGAGTCAGGGCTCCACAAGGCCGGGGGGTGCGTGAGACCTCAAGAGGTAAGAGCTCCCAAGTCGCGATGCTTGGGGCTCCCCTTTAACGTGCAAGCAGCCCATGAGGCGCAGGAGAGAGAAAAGAGGCTCGAGGGATGAAAACCAGCGAAAGGGATTTCAAACAAGTGTATGGACTTAGCTTCACGAGGCGCTTTGCCTTGGAGAGGGTGTTGGTTCCCTGATGAGGTGTTTTTGCCTTGGAGAAGGTGTTGGTTCCCCGGCGAGGTGTTTTCGCCTTGGAGAGTGATGGGGGGATACTTTATAGGTAGGCCCATGGACCCGGAAAGTAGACCCGCCAAGACCAAGAAGGCCAAAGCCGAGTCACGTATCAAGTCGCATGGGCTGGGCTGAAGACAAGCCGACCAAGGCCCATGATGGAGAAGGGACTCGTCAGCAAGGAGTCCAAGTACAACCCGGAGCCCTAACTTGGAAGACCAAGACGTAGAGTAGGACTCCGTGTTCTAGTGTGACTTGGTGTAACCTGTAAGTCCAGGGACCCGGCCGCCTTTATAAGCGGGGTCCTGGACCATAGATCGAGAAGCCTTGAGAGAGATACCTAATCGCCGACTCCCTAGAGAGGAGCCGGAACCCTGTAATCGAGATCAGATCTAGAACAATAAAGAGAAGCAGGAAGTAGGTCTTTACCTCTAATCAAGAGGGGCTAAACCTGGGTAAATCTGTGTCCCTAGGCGAGATTAACCTCTCCTACGTACTTCGTGCATCAATGGCCCCAGAACTCACCTTCCCAGAGGAAGGACTTGCCGTGACAACTCCATGACAGTTGGCGCCCACCGTGGGGCTACATATGCGTGGAGTTGAGATCGTGGGAGCCGCTCGCCGGGCCATGGAGAAACTCGCCATCGGGCGAGTCTACACTGATGAGCATGGAGAAACCGAGATCGATGACTCCGGCTGGACTCCAGAGATGGAGGAAGTCGACGAGGGTTATCAGTTTGTTTTTGGAGGGATTAACGTGTTCGTCGGCATGGTTTGCGCGTCGGGTCTTCGCGCTAACTCGGCGGAATCAGTGTCAGAGCCAACAGCTGTTGTCGAGTCTGACGGCGAGGAGTCGGTCGGGACATCAGAAGTCGGCATCATCAGCCAAGCCAAAAAAGCAACTTGCTGTCAACCATAAAGAGGAGTCGCTGGCGGAGCCACTTATGGAGCCAGAATACGACGCCGATTTAGAATCTATCTTGCCCTTGTTCGAGGATCGGCTTGGGTATGGAATGGAAGAGGAGGATTACGCGGAGTTGCCAGTACGCGCCCGCGTCGTTGGAGTCTACATGTCTGGGAACGGCGGAAATCAATTTGATCCAAGTCTACTAACGAAGGAAATCAATGCAAGCAACGCAGCAGAACGGGCGGCCGAGTTAGCCAGCGCGCGTGCTGCGATGGAGAGGCAACTAGCAGAAATCAACGAGGCAAACCGCAGATTAGCAGAAGAGCGGGCCCGGGTCCAGACTGAGGCCCAGGTTGTAAGGAGTCGCCAGGAGGAACTCACCTCTATTCAGCATCGCAGGGCGAGGAGTCGCCTGCGTGGCGGAGTCATTGTCAACCCTACTGCTTTGTTCAACACACCCACTGGTCCAGGCGCAGGAGCCGAGCTAGGGAGCTCATCAGCTGCAGGAGGCGGCGCAGGAGGAGGAGCAACACCACCACCACCACCAGAAGGACCCAGCGGCAATGGTACCAACGGACCGCCACCTGAATAAGGAGTCGGAGGAGGATCAACAGGTGGTATAGGACCTCCACCTGGCAGGTTTCGTACGCCAGAGGGGCATTACTCTAACCCAATGGACAACGTTCATGCGGCAACTATGAGGCAAGAGAACATTGAGATACCAGAAGGAGCAGCGGGACAGGAGACCCGCCGTGCTATTGAGATGCTGAAGACAGCAATGACTCAGCAAGCTCTTTATCCAGCGTTTCCAGATGCAAGTAGGCTACACTCGACACCGTTCAACTCTGGCACGAGGAGTCGGCATGACGAGTCTCACCCGGCCAACTCTACAAGCGCAAGGCGTCGTGAACAAGAGAGGAACAGGGTCATCATACCAACTGCCTCACGAGCTCAACTGGTGGTTGATGAAGCAAGACAGCGACGAGAGAGGGAGGCGGCCAGGGCATGGGAGGCTGAGAGGGACAGAGCCCTAGCTGGTCCAGATAACCAGCCTCAGCCAACCCGGGCACACACAGAGGTGACTTTTCCTAGTACCTCTCCTTCACTAACAGGACCAGAGTGCCTGTCAGATGCCATCAGGTCCGAGTCTTTCCCCAGCGACTTCAAGGAGCCGCTCAAAGTTCCCAATTACGAGCCCAACATGGACCCGACTTCCTGGTTGGGTACATACGAGATGGCGATGAGTATACGCAATGCCACAGGTAATCTGTGCGCCCAATTCATGTATCTTATGATGGAGGGAGCAGCCAAAGTGTGGATGCGGAACTTGCCTCCTAGATCAATCAATTCTTGGGATCAGTTGAAGTCGGCTTTCATACAGAACTTCCAGGGAACATGCAAAAAGCTTAGTACCATAGAGGACTTGGAGCGGTGTGTTCAGAGAAAGGGCGAGTCTGCAAGGCATTGGATGAAGCGGGTCTCGGAGATCATCAACTCATCGCAAGGACTCCCAACAATTTCAGTGCTAATGGCAATGGAGAGAAATTGCAGCTACAATCCCTTGAGTTGGAAGCTGGGTCGTATGAAGGAGAGCCTGAATCAAGGTATTCCCCTTACGATCGGCGAGATCATGGCAGGTGCTAACAAGCATGCGGCCACATAGAAAACGAAGGATCAGGAGGAAGGATCTAAAGGACATGGTGGCAATGGTCAGAACCAGAATCAAAATCAGAACCAGAATCAGGGAAGTAACAAGCGACCGTATGGAGACAACTCTGACCTGGTGGCTAACACAAACACTGGGGTCAGACGCAAGGACAACAGTTCTCAAGGGTATCAGGGACGGAGGCTGACCACAGAGGAGGTTCTGGCGAGTCCATGCCCTAAACATGCAAGAAACGGCAAGTGTGGTCACACCTTGGGACAGTGCGTGGATTTGCAGCGTGCTAGGCTCCCAGGACCAGGAAATAGAGGTAACAACAATGGATATAGAGGAAACAATGGTGATGGAGGACCCGGCAACCACGGTGGAGGAGTCGGCAATAACCCTAACCAACCTCAAAGAGGAGGTAACCAACAGGGCGGGTTCCAGCAGAACCCGAAGCAGCTTCACGATAACAATGGGCAGTATTATGTCACAACTCGGCCACAGAACCCGAGTCGTGGCAGTTACCATGTCTTCACAACAAGCACGTCCAAGCGTGCCAAGAAATTAAAGGTTAGAGCTGTCAATGCAGTGGAGCCGGCGCTCCCACAGTGGCTCAGGTGGTCAGAGCAAACCATCACATGGAGTCGGGCAGATCATCCGCCAAGAGTCGACGACCCAGGGCAGCTAGCCTTGGTGGTAGCACCTCAAGTTGGGGGCTACACATTGAACAAAGTGCTCATGGATGGCGGAAGTAGTATCAACATTTTATATTATGACACATTCAAGAGGATGCAGCTGCAAGATAGGCAGCTAATACCCACTGAGACAGTTTTTCATGGAATCGTACCAGGAAAGTCAGCCAAGCCAATCGGTAAGATTTATCTTGAGGTTGCTTTTGGCACAGTGGAGAATTTTCGTTCAGAGATTATGCCTTTTGAGGTAGTGGATCTTAAGAGTCCATACCATGCTCTCTTTGGTCGACCAGCATACTTTAAGTTTATGGCCAGACCATGCTATGTTTACTTGAAGCTCAAGATGCCAGGTCCAGCAGGAGTCATTATAGTTAATGGCAGCAAACAGATGGCATTGGAGTGTAAACTAGGAGATGCAGCTATGGCCGAGACAGCTTGTGCTCAAGAGGAGCTGAAATTCTACAAGGCGAACGTGGACCTGGAGGACAACTCGGTCCTTAAGAAGCCGGCCACAGAGGAGAAGATGAAATTCAAGTCAGCTCAGGATACAAAGCAGGTCGACTTTACCCCTGGTGATTCCTCCAAGCAGTTCACCATTGGGGCACACCTCTCTGATAAATAGGAAAGCGCGCTCGTCGAGTTCATCCGTGAGAACCGGGACGTCTTCGCATGGAAGCCATCTGACATGCAAGGAGTCCCGAGAGAACTCGCCGAGCACAGCTTACACGTTAAACCTAATGCAAGACCAGTTAAGCAGGGTCTGCGCAAGTTTCATGATGACATGAGGAAAGCCATAGGAGAAGAGGTGGCTCGGCTCCTCGCAGCCGAGTTCATCAAGGAGGTCTTTCACCCAGAGTGGGTGGCCAATCCAGTGTTAGTACCAAAGAAAACAGGAGAGTTGCGGATGTGCATCGACTTCACGGGCCTTAACAAGCATTGCCCTAAGGACCCGTTCGCACTACCTCGTATTGACCAGATCATCGACTCCACAGCGGGGTCAGAATTACTTTGTTTCTTGGATGCCTATTCAGGGTACCACCAGATCAGACTCAACATAGAGGATGAGCTGAAGACGTCCTTCATTACGCCCTTTGGAGCATTTTGTTACACAACAATGCCCGTTGGACTCAAGAACACAGGAGCTACATATCAGAGGTGTATCCAGAATTGTTTCAAAAAACAGATTGGAAGGAATATTCACGCTTATGTGGATGATGTAGTTGTCAAGTCTCAGAAAGCCGTCTCTTTGATAGCAGACCTGACAGAAACGTTTGATAACCTGCGCAAGTACAAGATGAAGCTCAACCCAACCAAGTGTGTTTTTGAGTCCCTGCAGGGAAACTACTAGGCTTTATTGTTTCAGAGCGAGGCATTGAAGCAAACCCAGAGAAAATCAAGGCTATTCACAATCTGCAGAAGCCGACTTGTCTAAAGGACGTTCAGAAACTCGCTGGTTGCGTAGCAGCTCTCAGCAGATTCATCTCAAGACTCGGAGAGAAGGCGGGTCCTCTCTACCGACTCTTGAAGAAGTCAGACAAATTCATATGGGACAAAGAAGCCGACGATGCTTTTGAGGGCTTGAAGAAAACCCTATCATCAGCACCAGTACTCGCAGCTCCTACAGATAAGGAGCCCATGCTATTGTATGTGGCTGCCAATGAGAGGGTGGTCAGTGCAGTAGTAGTGGTGGAACGATCAGAGGAAGGAAAAGAGTATCCAGTGCAGAGGCCTGTTTATTACATCAGTGAAGTCCTAACAGAGTCCAAGCAAAGGTACCCTCAATGGCAGAAGCTAGTCTATGAAGTTTTCCTTGCAAGTAGGAAGCTCAAGCATTATTTCCAAGAGCATCCAATCAAAGTGGTGAGTTCAGCACCGCTAGCAGACATCATACGCAACAGAGATGCAACAGGTCGAGTCGCCAAGTGGGTAATCGAGTTGGGTCCTTACCATATCACATACGAGCCCAGGACAGCAATCAAATCTCAAGCTTTGGTCGACTTCGTCAACGATTGGACTGATTGCACATCCTCACCGAGTTCACCTTGCACCAAATATTGGACAATGCACTTTGACCGGTCCAGACAGCTAGAGGGCTCAGGAGACGGCGTGGTTCTAACTTCACCAAAAGGAGATAAGTTGGCATATGTCCTTCAGTTACATTTTGATTGTACAAACAACATGGCATATTATGAGGCTTTGCTACACGGCCTGCGTCTGGCCAAGCAGATGAACATCAAGCATATCAGGTGCTTTGGAGACTCGGATCTCGTAGCCCAGCAGGTATCTGGAACCTGGGACTCGAAGGATGCAAACATGGCGGCTTATAGAAGAGCAGTTGAACAGATAGCCGGGTTCTTTTCTGGTTATCAAGTGGAGCATATTGACAGACGCAAGAACGAGGCCGCAGATGCGTTATCACAACTCGGCTCTCATCGAGAGAAAGTACCCCCAAATGTATTTGTGGATGAGCTTCACCACCCATCAGTCAAGTTGCCTATAGAGGAGGAGTTAGCCTCCCCAGATCCAGAGTCGGCACTTGTGGCAGCAGTACGGGCAATCCCAGCATGGACAGAGCCCTACCTTGCATATCTCCTACGGGGTGAACTACCAAAGGATGAAGTCAAGCGAAAGCAACTCATCAGGCGATGCAAGTCCTACACAGTCATTGATGGTGAGTTGTACAGAAGGAGTGTAACTGGAGTCTACCAGAGGTGTGTGTCTCCAGAAAAGGGCAGGCAAATACTGCAAGAGATTCATGCAGGAGATTGTGGTCATCATGCATCCACTAGATCCTTGGTGTCAAAAGCTTTCAGGCACGGGTTCTTTTGGTTAACAGCACATCTGGACGCAGAAAAGATAGTTCGAGTCTGTGATGGATGCCAAAGGTACGCAAGGCAAGACCACGTGCCAGCCCAAGAACTCAGAACTATTCCTATCACTTGGCCATTTGCAGTTTGGGGGCTTGACATGGTTGGTCCTTTCTCAAAGTCGCCTTGTCAGAAGACCCATCTATTAGTAGCAGTTGACAAGTTCACCAAGTGGGTGGAAGTCGAACCTGTCAGCAGAGTCGACGGAGCATCAGCAGTGAGATTTTTCAAGAAAATAGCAACACGCTTTGGATATCCTCACAGCATCATTACCGATAATGGTACCAACTTATCAGTTGGAGAGATGGCCAAGTTCTGCGGTGAGAACAACATCAGACTCGACCTAGCCTCAGTGGCACACCCACAGTCCAATGGACAAGCAGAGAGGGCAAATCAGGAGTTGCTGAAGGGAATTAAGCCTCGGCTCCGAGTCCCGCTGCTGAGATCCGCCGGGTGTTGGGTTGAGGAGCTGCCATCAGTACTCTGGAGTATAAGAACGACTCCTAACAGATCAACTGGCTTCACACCTTTCTTCATGGTGTATGGAGCAGAAGCCGTCCTGCCAAGCGACTTGTTGCATGACTCGCCACGAGTCGCCAATTATGTCGAGACAGAGAATGAACTCGCTCGCCAGGACTCGGTGGACGCACTCGAGGAAGCAAGGGAGTTAGCCCTTGAGAGATCAGCAGTTTATCAGCAGGACTTGCGGCGATATCACGCACACAGAATCAAGACTCGGACTTTCCAGGAAGGCGACTTAGTGCTTCGCCTTGTCCAAAACAGGGAGGGGATGCACAAGTTATCTCCACCATGGGAAGGACCGTTCGTCATAAGCAAGAACTTGCACAATTGGTCGTACTATCTAATGGATGTACGAGAGCCGGCAAGTGAAAGTAAAGGAGCTGACACAGCACATACGCTAGATCCTTATGCAGAGGCAAAGAGGCCGTGGAACATAGCTCAGTTACGTCCTTATTATACTTAAGTTGTAATAGCTTTATGAGTTGAAAGGCAAAGAGCCCAGTGAGCCATGCCTAGATGTAATCAAATTATTATGATCAAAGGAAATAAACCCGGCTTCTGTGAACATGAGTCCTTTAGTCGAGTCACCGAGTGAGTGCGATTTATTCTTTAACTTTGATCATCAGGTTCTTGGGGGCTTGCTTTTCAGTGAAAAAAGTTAAGCTTAGACTCATGAACCCGGCACAGTAGCCAAACTTTACCTAATTTTCTCACTGGTAAGTTAGATGCATCCTGCACAATATGACTAATCTACAGGCATGACTCGTCTCCGGCTCTTATGAATCCTAAAGGACATGAGGTGTTAGGAGTTTGTCAGCACAAGCTGTAAGAGGAGTCATGCAGGGCCTACTTATTCATCAGTGGATAATTAGACGGGTTATAAGAACCACAGAATGACTTGCATAGATAGTACATATTAATCTCATAGTTTAACAAGCAAGTCATCATAAGCCGATTGGCACAATTTCAGAACAAGTAGTTCAAAAGACCTAACAAGGTTTAAGCACCAGCAGTGCATCATTACAAAGTTTAAATACTAATAGCACAGCATTACATAGTGATCAAAAGTCATTCAAGGGATGGTCTTCCAGAGGAGTCGACTTCTCAGCCGGAATCGGGGAGTCCTTCTTCACAGGAGATTTGTCCTTTGTTTGAGCAGTAGAGGCAGGAGCCGGCTTCACAAGAGGCTTTGTGGCGACTCTCTTCGTTTGAAAACCAGTGCCTCTGGGACTCTTCATATGCTTAGCCAACTCTTCTTGTTTCTGGGCATCACCAGAGATGGCTCTTGAAGGAGTGGGCGCAGCAGGAGTCTTCAATGTGGGCTCGGCACCAGGAACAGGAGCCGCTGGCGACGAGGAACTCGGCCCAGTAGAAGAGGAAGGGACACCAGCTGGGTCCTGTGAGGGGCGGCCAAAGTTTACGATCTCAGGCATCCCTGGACCAACCCTATTGTTTTCCAAGTCATAGTGATGAACCCATACCTCAGGGTCCATCTTGTTGGCTATCTCACAAGCATATGGCCGCACCAGCTTTTCCTCAGCCTTGAAGTCGTCCTGAGTGAAGGGTTTGCCATCTTCATGTTGCTCTGGTTTTCCCATAGTAAGCAGTGCCGGCTCTAAGACAGTGGGGTAATAACTGTGAGCTAGGGCAAGGATTCTGATGGATGCTCTCCTCAGAGAAGATTGCTTCCACATCCGTACATACCCTGGTGCCCTAGACAACTCATCCACCAAACGCTCAGGCTCCTTGGGGCACTTGCCCTTGGCATTCAGATACTTGACCACAGCACGGGCTCCTTCTTGCAGCCCATGGCAATAATCCAGCATTTCATGCAATTGCTTGCTAGTGGGCAGTTTGAGCTTTGGGGAGTCAGCCCCTGCAGAAAGGAAATCAAAGAGTGACAGTTTTAAAAACAATTCAGAAATATGCAAAAAGGAAGCAAGCAAAAAGTACAAACTTACCAAATATGTGTTGGCACATGGCCCCAATGCCTTTGCGGCAGGTGTCAAAGACAGCCTTCAGATCATTGTGTGCCTTCTGAGCAACTCTTTTGGCATCATCAGATTCTTTCTTCACCTGCTCCAGTTGAGCAGATAAAGCTTTCAACTCCTTCTCGAATTGAAGAGAGTGCTCTTTCTCAGCTTGAGCAGACCTGGCACTAGCAGCTGCTTGGTCCTCCAACTCCTTCATATCTCTCTTCATCTTAGAGACAAGGCACTGCAATCACAAGTCAAATTTTTACAAGTCAGAATTTACAAGTCAGCTTTACAAGTTAAGCAGAGAACTCATGAGCTCCAAGTCGTTACATGGGGGCTACTCAGGAGTCAATTCTTTCTTCTACAACTATCAGGCATGGGTCCTAGCCAACAAGTCATCAGTTCCAAGTCGTCACAAGTTAACAACTTGGCGTTTGGGGGCTACTCGCAGATCAGAATTTTTCTTCAAGTTAAGTATCAGTAAATTACATAGATTTGTAGCTCCAAGTCATCGCAGGCTGACAACTTGGCGCTTGGGGGCTACTCGTGGAAAAGTTTTTTGGTCCAAAGACCCGACAGATAGCAATCAGTAGCCCCGAGTCCTAGTAGAGCTAAGGACTCAGTGCTTGGGGGCTACAGTGTGCGAATTTTTCCTACACAGCATTTGAGTTCAATTTCAAAGCAAAGCACCTATCTTAGTCACAAGTCACCACAGACAGGTGCTTGGGGGCTACTGGAATAGGAGGATGCTAGAAAGCATAAAGGGTAGAAGTCAAAAGGCTTACATTATGAATCATGTGAAGAGATCTAAGAGCCGCTTGCTCATCATCCTTTAGCCAGGCAGATTGATTGTTCAAGTTGACTACTTCAGCATAGGCTTCAGAGAAGGACATGTTATCAGCTACTCGAAGTCGGCTGTAGTCAGCAGATGACTTGGTCTTGATGTTTGGTGGAGCTATAGGAGTCGCCTTCGAAGGAGCCGAGTGAGGTTGAGGCGCGGCGTCAGGAGTCTCAGTCCCAGAGGAGGGCTGGACTATCAGTGGAGTCACCTCCCGAGTCCTTGAAGGGGACTCGGAAATGATGGGAGTTGTGGTTGCACCAGCAGATGCAGCAGTGGAGGGACCTGTCCTCGTGCTTGTTGTTTCAGAAGCCGAAGGAGGGACAGGTCCACGACCAGATGTGACATCAGTCATGCCTGGGAGCTTGTTAACCTTGACGCAAGGCCGAGCCCTGAAATAGACAAAGACAGAAGTCAGCAATAAAATCAAGTGAAAAGGAAAAAGCAGAAGTCATTTGCATGCAAATAGAGTAAACAGAGGAGTCTTACCCAGCATTGGTTTCCAGGTCCAAGGAGGCCTGAGAGTCTGAAGAGGGCATAGACATGCCGGAGTGGTAGGAGTCGTCCTTGCAGGGAGAAGCCGACTTCCGTTGGTGCGAAACAGGCAGAGGATCAGGAGACTCTGCAGGCCCGTCGGAGCGCAGCTTTCTCTTCCTAGCAGGAACAACACTCTGCACACGTTCTTCAGGCTTAGCAGGTGAGCGAGTGGACCCAAGGATTCGTGAAAGTGGTACCTTGGGAACAGCCTCTCGAGACCCATTATGGGAAGCTGGGGAGGAAGAAGAGCGGCTTTTGGCTGAGGACTCTTCAGACAAAGATTGCTGAGCAGCAGCAGTCCTAGAGGTTGTGTGAGCTTGCTCAATGACAGGAGCCTCCGGAGAGGACTCGTCTTCATCAGTATCATCCACAATGGGAGCCTCTGGAGAGGACTCCTCATCTTCATTGTCATCATCACCGTCGTTTGCAGTCGGGGCCTCCTGAGAGGACTCCTCGTCTGCATCGTCATCATCAGCATCTTCTGCCACAGTGGTTTGCTCTGTGACAGGGTTCTCTTCTTCAACCTCAGCCTCAGCTTCAGTTTTATTCTCAGTGCCAGCTCTAGAGGCCGGCTTCCAGAAGGAGTCGGTGAGCTGCAAGGAAATCAGAAAAAATGAGTTAGTAAGCGATACAAGCAAGAGCAAGTTAGAAATGAGGTAAAGTTTAAAGCTTACATCGGGAGCTGGGTTGGTGGAGCAGAAGGGCTGGAGCCCAAAGTGTGCCTGGTCCTTCACAGGCTACCCAGTCAGCTTTTTGATGAGCCGCCCGAGCTCAGGACCATCTGACAGCTGTTCTGTCACCCGGAGGTCATCACCCGCGCAGCGAGTATATGTGCAAATAAGCCGAGTCCTAGGACTCAGGGGCTGAATCCTCCAAGTTGTCCAGCATCGGACTAGGTCCATATTCTCCAGATTGTGGGATAGGAGGGCCCGAATCCGAGTGATCAAAGACTCGACTCTTGGCCGGGCGGCCTCTGAGCATCTAGCCTTCATAAGGGGAGCCGCCTGGAGGCGGTCCTCAGAGAATAGAGGGAGTTTAGGTTCACCTGCAGGGGAGGTATCCTTGCAATAGAAGAAAGTTTTCTGCCAATCTTTGATGCGATTAGGAAAGACAAGCTTGGGAAAGACGGAATGAAGGCGTCGTTGAAGAGCGACGGCGCCGCATTGAAGGAGAGGGCCCCCAGAAGTTTCGGGCTGGGGGGTTGCAATAGAAAAGTTCGAGCCAGAGGTTAAGATCGGGTTTGATTTGGAGGTAATCCTCACACAAAGTGACGAAATTGGACAAAGTGAGGATAGAATTGGGAGCCAAGTCGTGAATCCGTAGCTGATAAAGCTCAAGGAGTTGGCGGAAGAAGAGGTTACCGGGGGGAGTAAACCCGCGGAACAGATGCTCCGTGAAAACCACGACCTCGTCCTTAGCGGGAGCAGGGACCACCTCATCTCCTGGGGCCCGAGCTTTTGCGTTGGAGGGGATAAGGCCGGTGAGCCGGTGCGTCTTCAGTTTCTCAGCTGTAACTGTGGATCCACCCCAATCGGCGGAAATCGACCGCTTCGAGGAGGATTTGGCGGCGGAAGCGGCCGCGGCAGCAATGTCCACCGTCCTGCTCGATGAGGAAGCTTTGGCCTTGGGGGCAACCTTGGCGCGCTTGGGTGTCTTGGAGAACGAACAATGTGTGCTGAGCACGGGAAAGAGATGAGCGCAAAGAGAAAGGGGAATTTGAGCTGAAGGGGCAAGTGAGGGTTTTGAGACCTAACCCTTCGCAATTTATAAAGGGGTAAAAACCCTAGAGAGTTACAGAGGTGGTCCACAGTAAACTGTGGATAACGATTTAGTGGCTAAAAGCCAGATAGGAAATGATAATAGAAAAACTAAAGTCACAGAAGTGGAAGAAGCCGGCTTGTCTCAGAATGGCGAGTCCTGTGACATTGAGAGTCAAGTTATTCAGTCCTTGTTCGCAAGAGTCATAACAAACTCGGCCAGCTAGTGCAAAGGCAAGGGTGGTGGCTTGAACAAGGAATGTGGATGAACTCATTTTATATGTGTGATGTGTTTTTATGCAGGAATTCATCTTGGAGCTAGCAGCAGGCGACTTCTGAGTTGATGACTCAAATTGAAGAAGTTGAACCAAGGAGTCGACCCAAGGAGTCAGAGGAAGCCGCAAAGCTGCGCCCAAGATAAATTCGGGGGCTACTGATGGGGGGATACTTTATAGGTAGGCCCATGGACCCGGAAAGTAGACCCGCCAAGACCAAGAAGGCCAAAGCCGAGTCAAGCATCAAGTCACATGGGCTGGGCTGAAGACACGCCGACCAAGTCCCATGATGGAAAAGGGACCCGTCAGGAAGGAGTCCAAGTACAACCCGGAGCCTAAGCTTGGAAGGCCAAGACGTAGAGTAGGACTCCGTGTTCTAGCATGACTCGGTGTAGGTTGTAAGTCCAGAGACCCGGCCACCTTTATAAGCGGGGTCCTGGACCTTAGATTGACAAGTTCTAAGCAATCCAGAAACACCAGATCCATAAGTTGCCGACTCCCCAGATAGGAGCCGGAACCTTGTAATCGAGATCAGTTTTAGAGCAATAAAGAGAAGCAGGAAGTAGGTCTTTACCTCTAATCAGGAGGGGTCGAACCTGGGTAAATCTGTGTCCCTAGGTGAGATTAACCTCTCCTACGTACTTCGTGCATCAATGGCCCCAGAACTCACCTTCCCAGAGGAAGGACTTGTTGTGACAACCCCACGACAGTACTCCAGACATATCTGACGGTGTCCATGCGAACATGTCAGAGTTTGCCCTGAGGAAGGCGACGAGCACGCTTTCCTATTTGAGAGGCAGGTTGGCGCCAATGGTGACGCTAGCCCCCGAGCCGTTTGCCTCAAGAGGCACTTGCTTCGTCGCGGCCTTCTCCTGAGAGAACAACTGCTTCTTTTTCGCGGGGGGCCTCGGGAGGGGCTCCTCATCCTCGTCAGCGGGTGACGCCACCGCGGCAGCCTTGTAGGCCGCTTGCGCAGCATACAAGGCGTCCGAGACCACGCCGCGGATGACGATGGTGCCACCCGAGCCAGGGAGCTTGACGAGGTTGTAGGCATGGTGGGTCACCGCCATGAACTTGGCGAGGGCGGGGTAGCCGAGGATGGCGTTGTAGGGCAGGCCGATGTGCGCGACGTCAAAATCGATCAGCTTGGTGCGGTAGTTGGCCTGAGTGCCGAAAGTGACCGCGAGCCTCACCTACCCCAAGGGGGTGGTGAGACCCTCTGTCACCCCCGAGAAGGGCCTGGTGGGCATAAGCCGCTCGTAGGGCACCTGCAGCTTCTCGAAAGTCTCGACAGAGATGACGTTTAGGCCTACGCCCCCATCGATGAGCATCTTGGAGACTGCAATGTTGTTGATGGTGGGGTGCAGACCAACGGGATGGTGCCCATAGTTGAGGTGGACTTGGGGTGGTCGCCGGAGTCAAAGGTGATGGGGTACTGGGACCACTTGAGGGGCCTGGAGGCCTCAACCCCGGGAAGGGCTGCCGCGACCTCGCGAGCGAGTTGCTTGAAGTGGCGGTTGGAGCTGGGGGCCTGAGCCCCGCCGAGGATGCAAGCGGCCCCGCGAGGCACCTGGTAGCCCTCAGGAGTCTCGGCAGGGAGGTTGTCGTTCGTGGGCTGGGCGGTGTCGGCCTGAGGGTTCTGCTGGTAGTTGTCGTCGTAGTTGTTGTTCCAGCATCGCCCCCTACGGCTGCCGCGGCCGCCGCCGCGACCTCCGCGGGCTTGCTGCCGATCGTTTGCCTCGCGAGCCTCGCGTGCCTCGCGAAGCCTCTTGAGTTCGTAGCAGTCCTCGGTGGCGTGGGAATGCCTGTTGTGGTAGATGCAGAAGGGACGAACATCTTTCTTCTCGGGTCCCGCGGCTAGAGTGGCAGCGCGAGGCTGCTTGGCGTCAGGCTCAGCCGCGAGGACCGCAGTGGTCTTGCGCTTCTCGGTGGATTTCTTCTTCTTCTTGGACCCCTCAGCGGGGTCCCCTAGCTCGTTCTTGACGAACAAGCGGCCCTCCTCAGCCTTGGCGCACTTGTCCGCCAAGTCGAAGAGCTTGACGACGGTGGTGATGTTGTCGTGGATGCCAAGCTTCTCGAGCATCCGCACATCCGTGACCCCAGCCTGGAAGGCCGAAATGACCTGCGCGTCGGTGGCATTGGGGATTTTGTTGCGCACTTGGCTGAAGCGCTGGATGTACTTGCGGAGGGTCTCGCCAGGCTTCTGGCGCACGGCGCGGAGATTGTTGTACGTGAGGCCGCGCTCGTACGTGCCCTTGAAGTTGGCGACGAAGCACCGGCAGAGGTCCTCCCAGTTGTTGATGGACTTGGTGGGGAGGTTGGTGAGCCACGAGGACGCGGAGTCCTTGAGGGGCATGGGGAACCAGTTCGCCATGACCTTGTCGTCGCCCGCGGCGGCCTGGATGGCCAAGGTGTAGAGCTGCAGAAACTCCAGGGGGTTGTTCTTGTTGTCGTAGCGCGGAGGAAGATCCGGCCTGAACTTGACCGGCCAGACGACGCGACGGAGGCTGCGAGTGAACGCGGCCGTCGTGCCGTAGGTGACCGGGCCGTTGGCGAGGGTGGCGCGGAGGTGGCGCACCGCGGTGGCGACGTCATGGACGGCGCGGTTGTGGCGATCTTGGTGGCGCTCGATGCTCACGCGTGCGTCCTCCGGGGCTCGCTGCACAGTCGTGTGGCGACGACGCGTGCGACGCGGCGCGGTTGTCGCGAGGAGGAGCCCCGGCTGGAGCAGGTTGCGGTGGAACCGGTGGAGCTGGAGCGGGCGCGGGGTGACGAGGAGGAGCATGCGGCGCGCCGTGCGCCACTTCCCCTACGCGTGAAAGTAAAGAGGAAGGAAGTGTGAGACTCCCCTTGCTGCAGCTCCAGAGTCCCCGGCAATGGCGTCAGAAATTTGTTGGTGGCTATGGTGGTGTAGTGATTTATCGTCGATGTTCACCCCAAGAGGAAGGTGAATGTTGTAGCAAGCAACAAATTTCCCTTAGTTAAGAACCACGATTTATCAAATCAGTAGGACTCCGGAGGTCTCCAATAAGACGCTTGGAGGTGTGG
Organism: Puccinellia tenuiflora; assembly: GCA_012064385.1. Taxonomy (NCBI): domain Eukaryota; kingdom Viridiplantae; phylum Streptophyta; class Magnoliopsida; order Poales; family Poaceae; genus Puccinellia; species Puccinellia tenuiflora. Next base: position 86,851 of record QRDG01002184.1, on the reverse strand, counting down.
ACCTGCACACTGTTAGAGTTGTATTTTATGTGTATACGTGTACATGTGTTGTAATCCTTGTTGTACAAGTTGATCCATCTATATAAGAAGATGCCAGCTGGTTGGGGATAACCACGGCAAATATTTTGTTTGACTTGGTATCAGAGCAGGTCCGATCCCCTAGGGTTTTGGCCTCCTCCCGCGAGTCGCCGCCGCCGCGCTCCCTCCCAGCGCCGCCGCCGCCACTCGCCCCTACGCGCCTCCACCGCGCTCTCCGCCATCTCTCTCACGATGACGTCCGTGATGCAGTCCTCCACGGCAGCCGGGGTGTTGGTTTCGTCCTCCGCCTCCACGGCAGTCGGTGCGTTGGTCTCGTCCTCCGCCCCCTCCATCCCCACCGGCGCCATCATCTCCGTCCCCACCGGAACCAACCACAACACCATCACGGTCCGCCTCGACCGCACCAACTTCCTCCTCTGGAAGATGCAAGTCGTCCCCAACATCGCCGGCCAAGGGTGGTACGGCTTCCTGGATGGCTCGGCCACTATGCCGCCTTCCATGATCACCGAAGGAACGGGGGCCGCCGCCGTGACCAAGGCCAACCCGGACTACTATTTTATTATATATGCATTGTAGACTATTTCAGTAGTATACATGATAGGTGTGCTACTATATTGCTATGCAGACCTGTTTAGTATACCACCTTTTCCTATTGGTCTAGGAACCCATTAACTTGGTAGATTTTAGAATTGCTATGCTGAAATGTTTTATTGTAGTACGAAAGGATAAAAACTCTACTAAGTTAATGAACTACCTGGGTGGCAATTGGTTTTGCTCTATTGGTGGTCAAAGTTGAGTGGCTGCTCAGGGCCATTTCCATGGTTTTAACTGAGTACGTGCACTTGTGAACGGCCACCCAGGAACAAAGAGATTTAAGTCACTCCAAGTTTAGATTGCTTCCAGTGCAGCCACTTGGTATTATGGCTCTGCCTTGACTAAGTAAGTTCTAGGAACCTGATTCCGACAGTTCTCAGCGGATGAATGTCTGGTATGGGTCTGTCTGACGAACAGGGGACTGTTTCCCAAAGGTCTCCGTCTTCATCTTCACCTTTCCTTTTCACTTCAAGAAGGTCAAGGACAGAATGGGTTGATGAAGTCTTGTGGTGAAAGTGCACAACCTCTCGAGAGTGTAAAACTATGATCATAGCCGTGTCCCCAGGTTACGGACAATTCTGAGCAGCTGGACAAGGATGTCGATGGAAAATCTCCTCATTCCAATTTCATAATAAAAATTTGATGGGTGAACTCGGGTATATGAGACCTTGGATGCGTTCCATGGGTGTGTCTCATATTGAAAAGTTGAGAATAAAAATGTTTATGAAAAGTAGGACAAAATTTGCTTTATGCAATAGCCTTCAACTCCACCAGCCAGATATGCATATAGATTTAGACTTGCCATTTTATATTCCACCAAAGTATCACTTGCCGGCCTGTCACAAGGTATTGACCCAAATTCCCTGGGCTGCAACATTAATGTTGCAGGTTATTACGATGTCGCGTGAGGACGTCTACCTTTCGAGCTTGCAACCAACATGTATGCCAGTGGCACATGAAGATGATGAAGCTCTCTGTGCTACTTATGTTTCCGCTGCCAAACTTTACATTCAAGCTAGCCTTTGGCTATGCAATTTGTAAAGAATATTTTATTTATGGATCTCGCGATGTAATAATTATTTGACATTGATGCATGGTATTACATCTATTTGTGAATTGCTATCCATACTCGATCCAGGGAATAGCATATTTCACGATGTGTTCTTGCTTTTCTAAGCAAGGGCGTTACAGATGGTATCAGAGCGTAATGTTGCCTGTAGGCTCGAAAACCTTAGGTTTGGATTAGAAATAAGAATGACCATAGGAACAAAAGTTATTTTCTCCTTGTCTAAATCTTTCCTAATATCTTCTTGTAACCTTCTCAACTAATTGCTTTCTAAGTTATCTTATCTTATTTATAGATGACCATAACTCAGAAATGTTTCCGAAGACGTTGAAGATCAACATGACAATTATGGGAAGCCATCAAGCGCCTTGATCGAAGACTTCAATTTAGACTTCACAGCACCTGAAGTACCTCGACGAACTCAAGAAATAGAAGAGAATGTTGAAGCACTGAAGGAAGAGATAGACTAGACCACCATTTTATTAGAATAACGTTATCGTAATATTGTATTGACTTACCAAATTGTGGTATGGCAGTACAATCGTGTTTATTTTGAAAAACCCTTGTTGTGTTTGTTTGTTATCCAAACTATAATTTCGAAAATTAAGTAGGAGGAGTTGTTTTTATTGGTTCTTTTACTGTTGTTTGATGCTTGCTAGATGTTCTTTGTAAGATGAATTGCCTTGATCTGCTGTGTTTGGGTAGAACTTCTTTTAGATTTTCTTCTATCTCTACTCATCCCTGTTAAACCAAACCAGATGTTTCACCCACATACCAACCATGATGAAAAAGATAGCCACCTCAAGGTGCCCTATGCAATTCAGTTGCTGGTAGCAGCTCAGACTCAGATGACTCAAGTGATGAAAGAAAGTAAAGCCAACAACCCCAATAACGAGTTACCCACTGGAATGCAACAAATGTTAGATAACCAGACTCAATTAGTGCAGATGATAGCTCAGTATATGGCAAGAAACAACAACAACAACAACAACTTACCACAGATGGAAGATGGCCACAAAGAGTCCAAGGAGAATATTATGACAGGACCCAGAGCCTGCAAAATCTGTGGGGAGATTGGTCATTCATCCAAAGAGTGTCCCGATGAGTCGCCCCATTTGTATACAAACCATCCTGATGAAGGATGTCCTATGATCCAGGTTACTTGCTTTTTGTGTGAAGGGACAAATCACATTCCGGCTCAATGCCAAATCTATCCCATGGTGCAAGAAGTCAGTCAACAAGTCAAAGCGGGAATGCAACAAATTCTCAAGAGGTCTGTGGTAGAACAAAAATGGAAGGAGGAACTCAAGCGAGATACTAGCCATATAACATGTTTCACATGTAGGAAAATGGGTCACTATTCATGGGATTGCTCAGAGAAGAAGGTTGGTGATGGGATCAAGCCAAAACAGTATGAGAAGGGACTTGTTATTCATGACAAGATGGAAGGTGAAGCTATAATTAGTACTCATCCTAACTCATCTAAGGTCACCACCAAGTGTTGTTATTCATGTGAAGAGGAGGGTCATTTTTCTCGAGATTGCCCCTTTAAACGAACAACAAGGTTCCCAACCGTTGAGGTGGATTATGATGAGGAAGATTACAAAGACCTGTTCTCTAGAGAAAGGCCAAAGAAGAAGAAGAAGGACCTTAGTCACGTACAGTGTTATAAGTGTAAGAAGATGGGACACTATTCTAGCGACTGCCTCGAATGGAAGACTGAAGAAGAGAGCAAGTTAAATTCTCTCAAGAAGGGACTTGTGAACCATCACAGAACTAATGACGACCACCATCATCACGGTATAAACCATAGTGGTGGATTCAAAGCAAGCAATGGAAGAGTCAAAGGAAGTGTACAAAATGGTCACAACAATGGAAATGGCCAGCAGTGCCACAACCATGAGACTAACAGGGACATCAGTCAGGTGACATGTTACAAGTGCAAGGACAAGGGGCATTATGCGAATAAATGTCCGATGGAAGGCAAAAACTATGTGAAATGTTTTAATTGCAAGAAAATGGGTCATTATGAAAGAGAATGCACAGAAGAGCCCCGAGATATGACAACAGTATTTTGCCATCGCTGCAGAGAGACAGGACACTTCACTGATGATTGCCCAAGTCGGAAGAAGCGTCGTGTCAATGCCTTGCTCGACTAATTTCCATTAGATTATGTATGAGGAAATAAGCACTATGATGAAAGAGTGGTGTAATGACGATGTAATAACCACAATTTGTGGGGATGAGTGAAACTTGTATCGAATTTCTTATGCCAAAACTTAGACAAAGCGATAACTATTGCTGTGAAGCCAGTTCGTCATATCAGGGATGAAGACAATACACTGAAATGGACAAGCAAAGACGACATGGAAAGCGTGTTTCCCAAGGAGAGGGATCACCAAAGAAGCAATAGCTTGTGAGCTAGCGTGTGTAATAGTTTTCGTAACCCCATAGTTTGAAGGATCGATAGTTTAGTTCAGGTTGTCTTACAGACTGGAAACATTCTGTTAGACATGTGAGATCGACCAAGTGTTAGCTTACGAGATTCTCCAAACCAAGTACAAGGTAATGATTTGAGTGCGACGTGGAGTAGCTACCATGACGACTACCCATTTCATTCGCTTTGCTATGAGGAATGGTAAATCTGAGTGACATACCTATAAGAGAGACGACGTTGATAAGCCTGATCCGTAGGAGGATAATATATTATAACCCTATGTGAGGCAAAAGTGTTGCCGAAACGTAAGATATTCGGTGAGGATGAACCACAAATATCGTGATGAAGAAAAGATCCAACAATGAAAGTTTTGACCTACCATGAGAGTTTCGTTAGAATTGACGCTTTGTTTGCGCTGAAGGATGCCAACCTAGAGAAGAAAGATTGCCGAAGACATCACATGGATGGAAGACATAATATTTCGAGCCATCTTGAAGAGACATCCACCTATTGGAGATGGAGCACTTAATGAGTGTAAGATATAGTTGACTCCAGTGTGACGACAATATTCACCGATTGACCCAGCCCCGAAGGAAAGAGTTCAAGATTACTCACAAAAGTTTCTTTTAAGGGTGGTAGCCCACCCAGTTGCCTAAAACCCGGATAACCGAACCCATCTTCCTTTCTAGCCTCTCCGAATCTCGGGACGAGATTCCTTTTAAGGGTGGTAGGTTTGTAACATCCCAAATTTTGGAATGTTGTAAAAATCACAAAAATTTAAAACTTTTATTAATAATTAAATAAAGTCTCCAAAAATCAAGAAAATCTTCTATAGAAGATTGTTTTGACATCTTCAAAGTTATATTTTAAATTAAATATTCCTTTATCTTCCAATTTCAACTTTAATGTTTTGGAAATAAAATATCTAAATTATTTTCAAATAGTACTTTCCACTTGGATATTTGGTTTTCAAATAAATAATATGGGGATATTATAAACCCTAAATTATTTGTGAAAATGATTTAACACCTTTCCAATCTTTGTTTTATAAAATATTTTATCTTAAACTATCTTTAAATATGAAAATGAGTCATCATTTTGAATGATAATACTCATCTTATTTATCTGGTTTTTAAATAAATATTTTGGGATATTTATAAACCCTAATTTGGAAAATCCCCAATTAGCCATATAAGGCAAATTTGACCAAAAGGGTATTTTGGTAATTTTGTTTTGACCAAAAATAGTTCCTAAATGTCTATTTTGACTATTTGGAATTTTACAAATTTTTACAAATTTATTTGACTTGATTTGGAGGCTTAAATCAAAATTTATAAAAGAAAACAGAAAAATAAAGAAATAAAAAAAAACAAATTGATGACGTCATCAGACGTCATCCTCATCAACCCCGTCGACTGCCGTTTCCTTCCCGATTTCTTCTCCCTTGATTGCTCGCGATTAAGGGCACCATTTGCCTCGCCGACCCCGTCCCTTGGAAGCCCTTGACCTCCTCCCTCTTTGCCCTCTCCTCTCTCGTCGAATCGTGCTGCCAAGTCGTCGGAAAAGCTCGCCGGAGCGGAGCTCGTCCGCCACCGTGTTTCGCCGATTCCGGCCAACTTGGTGCGTCCCCGCGGCCAATTATCTGTCCCCTCTTCTCCCCTCTAGCTTGCGCGTCCGCGGAAACTCATGGAAGATTTTTCCTTGCAGCAAAACGACGATTTCATCCTTGCCGGAATCTTGCCGGTGTACTGCACGACTCCGGCCGCATCTCGTCGCCGTTCCAGGAAGTGGGCGACCACGCCGTCACTCCATCCTCTTCCTCGTGTACTCCTACTCCCCGTCGTCACCTAGCCCGAGCTCAAGGACGACCAGGTCGACGATTTGTCTCCGCCCGAGCCGCGACACCCCCTCCCCGTGAACTCCGGCCGCGCCTCCTCGCCGCCACAGGACGCTCTCGACGACGAAACCTCGCCATCATCATCGCCGTGTCCTCCTGCAATCCGTCGTCGCCTCCCCGAGCCCGAAGCACCACCGCATCGTCGTCACCGTCCACGACCGAGCCGCCGCCGTCGTATTCCGGCGAGGTAAACCGCCACCACCGCCCGATCCGTTCTTGGCCGTCCGATCTAGATCGGACGGTGCAGATTAGACCCATCCACCGAAGGGGTACCAGCGAGTCAGGGACAGCCGCGTCAGCGCACAATCAGCAGCACAGTCAGCACCCTGTCAGCGCCACGTCACCTACCTATTTTCTGGTTTAAACCCGAATTGGCAGTTTTGCAGAAAAGTCCCTGCAACTTCAAACCTTTATAACTTTTAAACCATTTGGCCAAATTTAGCAAACTTTATCTTTTTGAAAAGCTCTGGACTTGTAGAATCTTTTGGCACTGTTAGTTTTCATTGTAACAAAACCAAATTTATTCAAATTTCAAATGAGTCATTTGAGTAAATTTGACATAGTTTCAAATCTATAAGTCCAAATTTTGCAAATAAAATATTTCTGGAAACCTTGGAACATGCATGACATGAACCCACTGTTATAATTAATTTTTGGTAGTTTTAAAAAGATTTCTTAATCAGAGACTCAAATAGGAGTATTTCTGATATAGTTTAATTTCTATAAATCCTTTTAATTTGTTTTCTTTTAGAAAACTTCTTCAAATATTTGTCTCTGTCCAGAGAGACCAAAACCATACCTAGCTACCACTTTTTGAAACATAAACATTGAAATTGTGCCAAAGGCCATTTAAATGTTAATGTTTTGCAAACTATAGTTTCAAAATGTTTTAAAACTCTTTTGACCAAATCCTTTGAGCGATCACTTTGATTAAAACCAATCCCTACAACCTTTGAAACAACCCTTCAACCTACTCAAATTTGATTTCAGGCCAACCCCGGACCCAAATGGCAAACCCCAAACCTTAATACATTGATTCTTTTTGCATATGGAATCATGTATTGAAGCTTGGGCCGCCAACCTAGTTATGTTTATTTCTATCTATGTTTGTTCTTTTGATTGTTGTTTTGTTGCTTATTGCCATATGTTTGTATTGTATAGATTGAACGGAGTGCTACGAGTTACTTTGAGAAGAGTGTGTGAGCAACGACAAGTTCCAAAAGGCAAGTGCATACACCCTTTCATGAAAGTCCTACTATTTTATTATATATGCATTGTAGACTATTTCAGTAGTATACATGATAGGTGTACTACTATATTGCTATGCAGACCTGTTTAGTATACCACCTTTTCCTATTGGTCTAGGAACCCATTAACTTGGTAGATTTTAGAATTGCTATGCTGAAATGTTTTATTGTAGTACGAAAGGATAAAAACTCTACTAAGTTAATGAACTACCTGGGTGGCAATTGGTTTTGCTCTATTGGTGGTCAAAGTTGAGTGGCTGCTCAGGGCCATTTCCATGGTTTTAACTGAGTACGTGCACTTGTGAACGGCCACCCAGGAACAAAGAGATTTAAGTCACTCCAAGTTTAGATTGCTTCCAGTGCAGCCACTTGGTATTATGGCTCTGCCTTGACTAAGTAAGTTCTAGGAACCTGATTCCGACAGTTCTCAGCGGATGAATGTCTGGTATGGGTCTGTCTGACGAACAGGGGACTGTTTCCCAAAGGTCTCCTCTTCATCTTCACCTTTCCTTTTCACTTCAAGAAGGTCAAGGACAGAATGGGTTGATGAAGTCTTGTGGTGAAAGTGCACAACCTCTCGAGAGTGTAAAACTATGATCATAGCCGTGTCCCCAGGTTACGGACAATTCTGAGCAGCTGGACAAGGATGTCGATGGAAAATCTCCTCATTCCAATTTCATAATAAAAATTTGATGGGTGAACTCGGGTATATGAGACCTTGGATGCGTTCCATGGGTGTGTCTCATATTGAAAAGTTGAGAATAAAAATGTTTGTGAAAAGTAGGACAAAATTTGCTTTATGCAATAGCCTTCAACTCCACCAGCCAGATATGCATATAGATTTAGACTTGCCATTTTATATTCCACCAAAGTATCACTTGCCGGCCTGTCACAAGGTATTGACCCAAATTCCCTGGGCTGCAACATTAATGTTGCAGGTTATTACGATGTCGCGTGAGGACGTCTACCTTTCGAGCTTGCAACCAACATGTATGCCAGTGGCACATGAAGATGATGAAGCTCTCTGTGCTACTTATGTTTCCGCTGCCAAACTTTACATTCAAGCTAGCCTTTGGCTATGCAATTGTAAAGAATATTTTATTTATGGATCTCGCGATGTAATAATTATTTGACATTGATGCATGGTATTACATCTATTTGTGAATTGCTATCCATACTCGATCCAGGGAATAGCATATTACACGATGTGTTCTTGCTTTTCTAAGCAAGGGCGTTACAGAAGGATATTCTGTGGCGCACCAAAGTGGCCGTGCGCCATAGAAAATATTCTGTGGCGCACCAAGGGAGGTGCGCCACAGAAATCCTCCCCTTTCTGTGGCGCATGTTTAGCCCATGCGCCACTGAATTAGGACTTTCTGTGGCGCATGTGCACTGGTGCGCCACAGAAATTTTGTGGGCCCCACCACCAACGGCTGGATTGCATCCTACCCCTCCTTTTCTGTGGCGCATGGGAATGGATGCGCCACAGAAATCTATATTTCTGTGGCGCATCTGACCCCGTGCGCCACAGAAATATGGGTGGGCCCGGCACCAATAATTGGGGGAGCCATTTCTGTGGCGCATGGATCGACATGCGCCACAGAAATGCAACTTTCTGTGGCGCATCCAACTACATGCGCCACAGAAAGTTGAATTTCTTTGGCGCATGTGTATCCATGCGCCACAGAATTTCTGTCCAGAAATACAAAAGTGGTAGCCCCCTACCTAACCCCTATTGTGTCTTCTTCTTCCCCTCTCCTCCCCACCTTTCTAGCTCGTGTTCCTCCTCCCTCCCATCCCATTTTTCCCATACTTTTCTCCATTTTTTTGTAGTGAAAGCTACTTTGTTTGATAGATAATTGGTGAGGGCCGGGAGAGGCTCCATATATACTCTCCTCCTCTCCCAAATACATCTCTTTTTCTCTCCAACACCACACACTCTCTCTCATCGATCGCGGTCACATCTCGGTGACAAACCTACTAGGTGAGTATAGTTGGATGGACATGCATATGCATATTTTGTGTGGCCGGCGATGTGTATGGTTGTAGGTGAAGCGCTTGTCGACGGGCAGTTTGAATGATGGAGAGACGATGCTTGTACATGAAACTTGTGTGGTGTGCATGAATTTTTGCATGTGCGAAGAAACTTTTTCTTGTTGCTTGCGCCGGCGTGGTGCATGGATGTTTGCCGAAATGTCGATTAACTTCCGTTTCGGCAAATTTTTGCACTACCCATATGTCCTAGATTTAGGAGAGGTCATGCCAAAAAAATTTGGAGACCATGCATGTGTGTATGTGCGCGCGTGTGCATGTTGCGGTTCTACTTAACATACTCTCGTTTCGCATTTCTGCTTTATCTATAGCAACCATGGTCATCAAGATGAGCTCTAGTCAAATCTGTAGATACAAGGAAGAAGCGAAGGCAGACATGATTCGGTGCAATAGGCACCAAATAAGATGTCCGTGTCGAACATGCAAACTCGTGAGCTGGATCGACACTGATTCCGGACAATTGGAGGAACACCTGCTCAGGCGCGGTTTCTGGATAGGCTTCAACAAGGCGCCGACAACAAATGGTGCGCATGAAGACGAGGACGGGCAAGAAGACGAAGAGTCTCCCGGACATGGTTATCATGACGAAGGAGATGCCGGCGGACAAGATCATCATGACGAAGGAGATGCCGGCGGACATGGTCATGATGAAGGAGTAGATGGTGGTGGAGAAGACGCGGACACACAGACCTCGCTAACTTCGGCCTTGCGGGGCCCTCATGTTCAAGAACTCCTCCTCAAGGAGATGAGCAACGCCAGAGGTGCAGCCAGAGAGAAAGCCAAGCTGGAGCAAATGAAGAAAGACGTGATGACTCTGTTGTATCCTGATTGCCGGCCCCAGGATACGCGCTTGCATGTAACGCTTGATGCTCTACAGATGAAGGAGGAAAACAAATGGACCGACGTCAGCTTCAGCAAGAACCTGAAATTCTGGCACGATCGTCTTCCCGAGGGGAACACATTGCCAAGCAGTATCGAGGAGGCCAAGAAAGTCGTGTGCCCTCTTGACCTACCGTACGAGAGATACCACGCCTGCATCAATGATTGTGCAATTTATCGGGGCGTGTACAAGGACAGAAACACATGTCCGGTGTGCGGCCAGGGACGGTACAAGAGTGGGAACAAGAATGTTCCTCGAAAAGTGGTATGGTACTTTCGTATCACTCCCCGTCTGCAGCGGTATTTCTTGGACCCTAAGGAAGCAAAGCTCATGCAATGGCACGCGAAAAGGGAGAAGCCCGAAGAAGATCCGGAGAAGGGCGTGATCCTGACACACCCTTCAGATGCTTGCCAGTGGGAAGCATTGGACATGGCCTTCGAAGATTTCGGGCGCGACGCATGGAACGTCAGGCTGGGTATGAGCACTGATGGACTCGATTCGTTCGGCAACCAGAGTAGCACGCATAGCACCTGGCCCGTGTTTGTATGGCCTTACAACCTTCCCCCGTGGTTGTGCACGAAGCAAAGGTACATACACATGAGTATTCTCATTCAGGGGCCGAAACAACTAGGTATCGACATACATCTGTATCTTGCGCTGTTGAAAGAGGATTTAGCCAGGTTGTGGGAGACGCCAGTCCGCACGTGGGACGCCTACACTGGAGATTATTTCGATATGAGAGCCGCGTTGCTCACGACGGCGCAGGACTATCCTGGTTGCTCATATGTATCGGCCCAGGTTGGCCATGGATTCTGCGCATGTGTCAAGTGCATGGATGAGACCCCGCATCTCCAGCTACCAAGGGATCCCGGGTCTTCAAAAACTGTGTTCCCAGGGGTTCGAAGGTGGCTTCGCATGGATCACCCGTGGAGGAAACGCGGTGATTTGTTCAATGGTAAATACGAGCTCGAAAGAGCCCCATGCCCGAGGAGCGGCGAAGAAATCGACGAGCTTTTGAAAAATTGGGAGGAGTGCCCTGCGTCGGGAAAGAAGCGACGGAGGGTAGATCCCCTGCTGGGTGTATGGAAAGCGAGATCTGTTTTCCAAGACTTGGAGTACTGGAAGGTACTCCACACGCCCCATAGCCTCTATGTAATTCACATTACCAAGAACGTTACCGAGAGTCTGCTTGGCACTCTTTGCAACATGTCCGATAGGACCAACGATGGGACGAAAGCAAGATACGATCTGAAATGGCTTCGCATCAGGAAAGATCTTCAGGCTCCCGATAGTGATGACGACGATGATGATGATGATGATCAGACGGAAGGGACTCAAGGTCAATGCAAAAGGGTAAAGAAGAACGCGGTGGTGCTTCCCGCTCCTGCTTCACTATGAGTCCGGAGGAGCTCGAGAAGTTTTTCAGGTGCCTCCTAGGAGTCAAATTTCCTCACGGTTACGCGGCGAAGATAAGCAGATATCTGGACGCAACGAAGAAGAGGTTCAGTGGGATGAAGTCTCACGACTGTCACGTGCTGATGACGCAGATACTCCCCATTGCGATCCGAGGGCTAATGGACGAGCACGTTCGTGATACACTGCTTGGCCTTTGCAACATTTTCGACGTCATCAACAGGAAGTCGATCGGCTTGAGGCAGCTCCACGGGCTACAGGAAGAGATCGTGGTGATACTATGCGAGCTCGAGATTTACTTCCCGCCCGCATTCTTCGATATCTGCGTGCATCTCCTTCTCCATGTCGTTGATGACATCAGGCAGCTCGGGCCGACGTTCCTGCACTACATGATGCCGTTCGAAAGGCAGAACGGTGTCATGAAACGATACGTTCACAACAGGTCCCGTCCAGACGCAAGCATGGCCAAGGGCTTCCTAACCTATGAGTGCATCTCCTTCTGCCAGAATTATCTGAGCACCGAGAACCAGGATGTTGGTCTGCCAACCAGGACGCACCTCGGCAGGCTCAAGGGATTTGGTCACCGCGAGGGCTAACGCTCACTCCATGTCGGCATTCATGGTCGACAAGACGACTTCGACAGGGCTCACCGGGTCACGCTACAACACTTACAATTGATCGAACCATGGGTGGAAGAGCACAAAAGCTTAATCGAGCAGAATTACATCGACCTAGGCCGGCCGAGGAAGAAGGGAGACGTAACCAGAGAGCACAACTCCAGCTTCACGCGTTGGTTCAAGAAAAGGCAACTGGTTCAAGCAAAGAGCATACCGCGAGCTACGGAAGAAGAAAAACTCATATTCTCCTTATCACAGGGCCACGGGCACAACGTAAAGACCTATCAGACGTACGACATCAGCGGTTACAGATTCTGCACCGAGGAAAAGGACATGAATAGCGATTATCAAAACTCAGGAGTAACTATGCTATCCTACGGTGATGACAAGGCTACTGTCAAGGAAAGATTCTTCGGAAGGATCAAGGAGATATGGGAGCTCAACTACTGTGGACAGTTGGTGCCAATGTTCTGTGTGAGATGGGCCAAGGACGTCGTCAAAGAAGACCGGTATTTCACCACCATGGTAATACCCGATGCCAAATCGAAGAACGCCTCCGCGAAAAATGAGCCATGGGTACTCGCTAGCCAAGTCGAGCAATGCTTCTTCATTACCGACCCGTCAAAGCCTAGCCGTGTTGTCGTGAGGAGGGGCAAGAGGAGCATCATCGGAATTGAAGGAGACGCCAACGAGGAAGACTTGGACAAGAACGGCGATCCAAAGATCGAGGAGGAATTCGACAAGTATTTCGACAGGCCTACTACTAGTAAAGAAAGAAGGAAGACCTCCCTACCTACTAAAGGTTGTCCGTTCATGCGAAGAAATATCAAGGTGCCCGGCCTAAAGTATTCAACCGCGAAGAAGGGAAAGAAGAGAAGCTAGCTCCAAACCGGCCGTCGGGACGAATAAGACTTTTTTGTGTATTAAAATATGTGTGGTCTACTAAAATATGTGTGGTCTAGTATATATTATATACCATGTGTGTGTGAGAGACAAGCATATATATATACTATGGATAAAATATGTGTGGTCTACTAACAATTGTGTGTATATTCGTCTTTAATTTCTTTAAAATGTGTGTATGTTCTTTCTTTCAATATAACCAAAAATGTTTTTTTAAAGAATAACAAATGTGTTTGTGTTCTATATTTAAATTTAACCAAAAAAAATTCTTTAATTTCTTTAAAATGTGTGTATGTTCTTTCTTTCAATATAACCAAAAATGTTTTTTTTAAGAATAACAAATGTGTTTATGTTCTATATTTAAATTTAACCAAAAAAATTTAAAAGAAAATTTTTTGGGACAGTCAGGATTCGAACCTGGCTGTGCACCCAAGTACAAAGTGCAGCAAACCACTGGGCTATGTGTGTGTTGTTGTAATACTACAGGAAAACGTTCTTTTTAAATATGAGGCCACACAATTATGTGGCGCATCCTTGCTGGCATGCGCCACAGAATATGACATTTCTGTGGCGCACCCAGCAGGGGTGCGCCACAGAATCTTAGAATTCTATGGCGCATGCCAGCAAGGATGCGCCACAGAATGTCCTTTCCACCACTGACATGTGGGGCCCGCCCCGCGGCTCTCCCTCACTTAGCAGTTTCACCACGCACGATCGAGCGCGCCCTATGCAACTCGCCACCGTGCCGCACCACCACCGCCCCAACTCGCTCGCCGTCGACCGCCGTCGGACGACACGCGTGCCCATCCCCGCCTCCAACTCGCCGCCGCTGGCTGCCGATACTCCGGCCGTCCCCGTCCCCACGCCCTGCTCCACTCGGACCAGCGCCACCTGCGCCGCGCTCGGACCAGCTCCTGCAGGTACTGCTCCTCTCCCTCTCCTCCTGCCCTGCGGCTGCCTCTCCCCTCTCCTCCTCCCCTGCGGCTGCCTCTCCGCTGCCTCTCCCTCTCCCTTTACCTCTCGCGTGTAACGTGTTCAATGAAATTCCTAGTTTACACATACAGTACACACTTGAGTACACACATCACACTTGAATACAACAAATCCAGTGCACAACTTGCATAAGCTCAATGCACATCCTGGTTAGTGTTAGGTTAGTACATGAAAAAAATTGGAGATAAAAAAATTTCTAAGTGTTAAATGGTCACTGTTTAAACATACCTTTAAAACTGACGTGAATTAAGGTGCTAGAAATTTTCAAAAAACTATTTTTGAGCTTTATCATGATGTAATAATGTAGTGCAATAGATCCATGAAGGTACATTCTAAATAGGATCAAGATTTCATAACTTTGTAAGTCTCCAAAATTGGTACTTTTTAACTGTCTTGAAGATGCATTTTTAGTTGGAATTGGCTTTTAGTAATAACATTTTTTAGTTGTAAATAGTATCCATAGTTTTGCATTGGTTCATGCATTTTTACTTAACTAATGCATTATTTTGCCGTATGCAGGAAATTTGGAAGAAGCTCCGCATTCTTTCAGGTGAGATGTGGATGTGGCGACTTCATGCTTTCGAAATGCTCCAAAGTTGGTACTTTGGAGCACGTGTTCTGTGCTACCACGACCATCATGTCGTGGTTGTTTGTGCTCCGACCATCGTGTCGTGGATATTGTCGTGGTTTGCAGTTACCCCGAGAGGCCCTTGAGATTGCCGGAACGTCGATTAACTTCCGTTCCGGCAAATTTGGGTACTCCATATGTCCCTTTTTTAGCAAAGGTCATGCCGAAATTTTTCGTGAATTTTGGCATGACTTTGCTAAAAAAGGGACATATGGGGTATTGCGACTAATGCATGGGCCGGGGTATCTTAGTACTTAATAAAGTTATTTTTTTCTTATATTTGTGTTGTACTAACTTTTTGCCTCTTTTTAATTAAGTGCAAACATGTCGGAGTCCGCGGGCCCTTCTAAGAACATGAGCGTCGAAGAAATAGCTAGAGACGCCAACAAGTCGTTCTGGGAAGCGTCCCAGGAGTTGGAGGAGGCCGCCACCGCAGAAGCTGCTAGTGGCGACCATGCCGACGATGAGCAATATGCCCCGGAGGACGCCGACGCCGAAACCACCGATGGAGCTGCTAGTGGCGGCCATGAGGATGACACCACCACCGATGGCGGCGACCACACGGATGGTGGTGGCAACCCGACCGCTCTGAAGCAGAGGAAGGATAGGACACCTCAAGTGCTCGCCAATGTCACAGACCATTTCACCGAGGTCACGCCAAGTGGCCTACCAGTGGCGCCTGAGGCCCTTGCCAATGGGTACAGCATGCAACTAGGGTGCATCCTCCGGGAAAGCGTGTCCATCAACACGAAGGACATCAGAAGAACGGCCAATAAGGCTTTGCGAACCGTCCTCCTCCAGAAGCTTCACCAACGGTACACGTTCCCGGAGCTGTTCAACAAAAAGGTGGACAGTTTAGCCATCTCGAAGATGAGCACCGCCTTGAGCAGCTGGAAATTCCGGGTGAAGCGGAAGATTGAGAAGGGTCTCAGCTGGGAGGAGATAAAAGCCAAAGAGCCGATGCTCGACCAAGAAGAGTTCGAGGAATTCAAGTTGTCCTTAAGAACTGAGGAGGCTAAAAAATGGACCAATTGGGGGAAGGACATGCGGGAGCAAAACATAGGTAACCACCGTTGTGGAAGCGGCGGTTACCGAGGAAAAAAGCCCATTTGGGACAAGGAGGATGCCGAGTATGCACGTCTCAGAAAAGAGAACCCGTGGGAAAAAATCACGGACGAGCAGACGAGGTACTTTGTCCGGTCCCGCTACTAGCTGGACAAGACCACGGGGGAATTCGTTACCGACGATGAGGCGGTGAAGGATTTCGAGAAGTATCTGGTAAGGAATTTAATTACCGCGGATATCTCAAAGTCCATTGCGTTGATCTAGTTAGATAACGAAGCCAAATATCTAAATTAATGCCTAATTTGTCTGCAGGAGGCAGAGTTGAAGGCTGACGCTGAGGTCGGCGGCCTGTCGTCCCAGGGGTCGACGGAGCCGTGGGACACGACTTTCAACAGGGCGACGAACGCTTACAAGGGTAGGGACAAGTCGATGCCGCCGACGTCAGCTGGCCGTGTGTCCGGCTTCGGTACGAGCATGAAGTTCATCAACTACTACCACTCGGACGCCGAGACAAAAAGGAGAGGAGGAGGCCGAGTAAGGATAAAGCCAAGGTTGTGGAGCTAAGGAAGAAGGTGGAGACACTGGAAAATCAAAAAGTAGACTCCACCACGGTTGAGCGGTTAGTGGACGAGAAGCTGAAAAGTTTCTTACCCCCTGGGTTGATGGAGGGGTTAGCTGCTTGGAATGCGCCTAGTCTACAGGGGCCGATATACGTGCCCAGCGTCAGCGGCAGCAACTCCATCATGAACCAAAACGTGTCGCCGGACCTGACGACCCCACAGCCCAACGCAACAACGCCCCCTACCGCGAAAGATACCGAGCCGCAGCCGCCGGCGGCTGTGCTTCATAATGCAACCGAGCGCCCGGAGAATGATAGGCCGGCCGCCGGCACCGGCGCCCTTGTCTCGACAGTTGCCGAGCTCGACGCCATCACCCAGGTAACTAATTAGTTAGTCCGCGGCATCTTCTATAACTATACCTATGATGACTGCCATCTCAAGATGCCCAACATGTTTTGACTCAGGACATGCCTTGCATACTACTGCATAGGGTGGTGCCCGGCGGCGAGTTGAAGGACTGTGCTCAGGGCACTGTCGTACAGCCAATGACCCGCGAAATGCACCATGGTAAAATGGACGAGGACGTTATGAGGGTCAGGTTGATTATGATAGTGCCTGAGTTTCGCGACGTCCAGCCCCCCATTCAACCTCCGGGAGCCGAAGAGGACATGGTCCTTAAAGATTGCACCGGCTAGATGATGAAATGGCCGAAGACCCAGATTCGTCTTGGGACTGGTCTTCTAGGGTTAAGGCGCACCACCGGCGCCACCTCGTGGCCCCCGATCGTTCGTCCCTCCTCGAAGCCTGCAGCCATCACCGCCACCCGGAAGGAACCGGCGGTCGTCGCCACCAGCAGCCGCCACCAAAAACTGTTGGGAGCGTCTGTACCGCAACCATCCAAAGGCGCTGCCAATGCACCTCAACTTGATGCCAACGACGATGGTGATGATGTTGATGTCGAGGGCTTCCTCAACACTGGTGTCAGCGTGGACATGTACATGCCTCCTGTGGATGAAGAACCCTTCCGCGCTCAAGGCGATCAACCTGCTCGTCCCACTACATGCACGCAGTGCCTGGACTTCCAGGGTTTATCTCAAGACACGCCTTCGGAGGCCGGCGATCAAGCTCTACGCAAACCGTCTAACATTTTCAGCGCTGGTACACCAGGTAAGACGGTTTTCCCGGAGTCCGCACCCCGACCACCCTCACCATCCCCGGAGATGAAGAAGAAGCACAGGAAGAGAAAGAGGGGGCCAGGCGCCTCTGCGAGCCAGCCAGCTCCTAAGACTATCCGGGGTCATGAAGACACGGTATCACCCTGTGCGGATGGCTTGACCCGAGTTCATGAAGCTGGTAAAGCGATAATGCCTCCGGAGCTGCTCCGCCTCGCACGTGGACCCATGCACGCTTTGCATGAATCTGTCTTGGTGCTAGAGCGCCTCCTTCTTCAAGACAAGGAGCCAAATTACCCGGTGTTCACAGTCAGGGTGCCAATGGACTTGGACTTCGTCCATGATGACCCCGCGAATCCATTCTTCATAGCGTACGAGGACGTCTTCAATCTCTTTCACTCTAGACGGCTGGACTATAACTTGGTCCGCCTATACGCGCTCGATATGGCGATGAAGATCAAGAGAGATAATACCCCGCATGTCATGGTAGCGGATCCCTACTACATGCATAACTGCCAGCGTGTGGAAGGATCAGCGACACGGACCAAGGCGACAGAGTACCTCCGGAGGTTCATGCTGACCAACAAGAGGAAGAACAACATTCTTGTGCCTTTCTTTCCCGAGTAAGTACACATCCGCTCGCCGCCGTCGTAACTTATGCTTTCTTGTAGATTTGTTCCATTGCTGATCCTTTCCAACATTCCGTTTCAATTGTGTTGAGCAGGAACAAGTACTGCACACTCGTCATCCTGAACTCGAGGTGGTCCAGTGCCACTTATCTCGACTCGGGGAGTTTGGATACGAAGGAAGACTACACCAAGCTAAAGGGTGTTCTCGATGAGGCTCTCGAGGGCTACGCCAAAAAGGGAGGCCCCTTCGAAAAGAAGCAAGAAGTTTTCAGCAATGATGGCACACACCAGTTCAAGCATATGACCGAGTTCTGCTACATCAAGCAGAAGTCTGGCAGCGTGAAGGAGGCCTTCTACACCCTCCATCACCTTAAAGAGTTTGTCCGGGATGCTGAAAAAACGAAGTTTCCATCTAGCCTCCAAGAATGGACCAAATGTGCGGGGGATATCACCGATGCCGATCTTAGAGAAGACTTCCATCACATCCAGCTGCAGTTATCGCAAATCATCGTCGAAGATGTCAACAATCATCGGGGGTCCTTACACAATGCCAGAGGTAGCAATAAGTGCTTCTTTATTTTCTTTATTATAGACTTGTCCACTTAGATGAATAAATCATACTCTATTTATATTATTAAACAATATATATATCTCAATCCATCTCCAGGGTTGCCTAAGAGGGAGATCGAAGAAATCCTAGAGGCTCAGCAGGACACCAGGACGTGGACGACGAAAGAGGGCTACAAACTGTTCCCGGCGCTGACAAAGAAAAAGGATCCATGATCTCGTCCTCCCCGCTCATCCTCACCATCATCGCGGATCCTAGTGTAGGCGGTGACCTTGTTATGACTTTTGTATCATATGACTTGTTAAAAATTCGGCACTTGTAATTATTGTGTGACACGATGAACTTTTGTATCATACTTGTGTAAAAATTGTGTATCTCGGGCTCTAAGTAATGTGATATACCTATATTTCCTATAATATATACCTGTATTTCCTGTTTCCTGTAATATACATGTATTTCCTGTAATGTGATATACCTGTATTTTCTGTAATATACCTGTATTTGTACAGCGGGCAGCAGAAAATCGAAAATACATTTAAATTATTCTGTGGCGCTTCTTTTTAGTTTTCTGTGGCACATGCAATTCTGTGGCGCATGGAGGACAGATGCGCCACAGAAATATTTCTGTGGCGCACCACTGCTGGTGCGCCACAGAATCTTGGTATTTCTGTGGCACACCGTGGGGGTGCGCCACAGAAATATATTTTAGTGGCGAGATTTCTGTGGCGCATCCCACCATTTCCTGGATGCGCCACAGAATCCCTATTTTGGTGCGCCACTAATGACCTTTTCCCTGGTAGTGAGTTCTCCACTTCCGCCAATGCCGTGGTGCGGCAGGGCGATGCGTACCGTGGGGGAGGGCGCCCCTTCGTCGACAACAACGGCAGTCGCTCTGGCGGCCGCCCCTCCGGCCAGCCAGGTGGTGGCCAGGTGCATGGTGGCCAGCTGCAACCGCAGCAAGGCCAGCGTGGCAACCGCCCAGTCCAAGGAGGCGGTGGTGGCGGGAATGGTGGTGGTGGCAAGGGCGGCCAGTCAGCGTCCGCGCTGCCAAATCTGCAAGTACTTGGGACATGAGGCCCTCCAGTGCAAGCAGCGCTTGAACCAGGCGTTCCAGTACGAGGACAATCGTGCTGGCAATTATGCCGCCTACCAGGCCGACACCGGCCAGTCTTGGCTTTTCGACACCGGCGCCACCGACTGATGCATCTAAAATGCATACATAAACTTTGCACTATAATACTTATATTCCATTCATATTTGCATCATATAAGGGGTATATTACTGTTATTTAATGATTTTTGGTAATTAATAATGATTTCCCCTTTTTATGGAATTAATCCTGCGTAGGCAAAAAACCCCTATTTCTTTCTTTATTTGTTTCAGGACCTTAACGATGTCATAATGACCTATAAATTTATGGGGGTCATTATTTTGGAAGGAGGAAGACATTGGAGCGAAAGAAGCAAGCGAAAGGAGTCCGGAGGGCCAAAATAGGGGGCCCCACACGGCTACAGTACCAGGCCGCGTGGGCCCACCTAATTCAGCCCTCGTGGCCCCGTTTCCGTAGAACCTTCGCCCATAAGCATCCTCGTGACCTAAAAACGCCTATATAAAGGGTCCCCCGACGTTCTTCGAAAGGAGAGCCGCCACAGAAGAGAAACAAGACACAGCGACCAGGAGGCTGCAGATTGGAGGGGGAAAGCTCCGCGGAGCCCTGCCGGAGAGGTGTCCTTCTTCTCCATCGACATCTCCACCGTCTCCATGATGAAGAGGGAGTAGTCCACCTCTGGACTATGGGTTTGTGGCAGTAGCATATGTATCTCTCTCTCTCTCTCTTGAGCTTCACTAATTAGCACCGTATGAGCTGTTGAACATGATTATGGTCACCGTTGTATTACCATTGTGGTGGATCTTTATATGAGTTAATATATGTTGAGATTGCAATGTTATATTTCAGTTATGAAAGTAGATGCATATTATGTACCCCGTTCTTGTATCCTTGTTATGATCAAGCATGTTTATGAGAGCGTGTGTGGGGGAACGTGTGCATTAGTTGGAGTAATGGGGGTGGTGAAGTGATAAGCTGACAACTTAATATCATGATACATTGGGTGTTTACCTTACTTTGTTACCTCACTAGGGATAAACCAAAATACCATGTTGTAGAGTAGGAGGAGTGACATGCCTCTACCTAAGACTAGATCCATCATGTGTTTATTTTCACTTCATGTCATTAATCTTAAAGCTATACTCTGATGTTATCTTAATTACTAAGGTGCATGATTTAGTTCACATCTTGGTGGAGTATAAGTGAGACTAATAATCAAAAGGTCTCTATGTTAGGATGTGATGCCCATATAATTAGTAACATGTCATTAACCTTGTTTGCAATCTCATATGTTAAATCTATGTCTACTCATTTGCCACACTATATAAAAGAGAGAGTGCATGTGTGAAACCATGAACCCCGGTCCATTTTTAATCATAAGAAACAACTTTCCAACCACATTTAAGCATCTTTTACATTCAGCCATTTTAAAATCAGAAAATACAAAAACACTTTTACTTCTTGCATTCACATAGAAAAACCCCAAAATACCATCCATCATCATTACTATCATCCTTGCATACTTATTCATTATCATCTTAATATCATTCTCACACCTTGTGTTTAACAACCACTTGTGAGGTTGAGGGCACAAAGCAATCTATTTTGTTTGCAGGAAATCTAGAGAAGGACAAGAAGATAAAACCCACACTACTGATTCCCCGAGAGTTCGATATTAAACCCTCGAGTCACCTTCTTGGGGAAAAACTACCACTTCTACATACTCTGCACTTGGAGGCTCAACCTATCCCTAATATATTATCTTCCTTTCAGGGTATCAAGAGTATTTTTTGGCGTTGTTGAGGGAGAAGAACACTCTCATCAATCCCGTCATCAAAGGTTTTTCTGGCGCCGTTGCCGGGGAATCATAGCTGGAAGGTTTTGTCCAAGGATATCACAACAAAGTCAACTTCATCACCAACTTGTGTTAACACCTAAGCTTGGGGATGTTGCACCTACGTGAGCATCATCTTGTCCATCTTTACCTTCAAGCATTTTATTTTGTTTTGTTTTTGTCTTGCATATCATTTTTAGATTTCGGTTTGCATATTTTATTTTCAGTTTTGCATTTTGTTTTGCATTAGTTAATTCGGTTTGCATTGTTTTAGCATTTTATTTTCAGTTTTGCATAAAAAATCAAAAACACATAAAAATTTGCATAATGGAAAAGAGAACCTTTTGGCCTTTTAGTGTTAAGAATTTTCCTCAAGATATGAATGTCCCTATTGAAGAAACTGAGGTAGATCCTAAGATAATGAAATCAATCTATGAAAACCGTTTCTATGGAAAACCTAAGGAAGATCCTTTAGCTCACCTTAAGAGATTTGATGAAAGATGCAACATGCTAAAACTGAACCATCCTAATGTTAGACTTAAACTTTTTCCTTACTCTCTAGGGGGGAAAGCATTAGATTGGATATTGAGATGGCCACCTGGTAACTTTAGCATCTGGTTTAATTTGAAAGCTGCTTTTATTGAAAGATTTTGTCTCATTGAAATGATTTGCAATATTAAACAAATGGTTATCAAGTTTAAACAAGAGGAAGATGAACCTTTGGTGAAAACATGGGAAAGATTTGGAAGTATAGGTTTTGGAATGGAACATGGTCTTAGAGATTGGATGCTTATGCATATCTTCTATAGAGGATTATCTGAAACCTCTAGAGTCTTTTTGGATAAGGAGTGTGAAGGTTCTTTTATGAATATGACTGCTTCTAATACTTATTATCTACTTGATGGCTTGCTTTTGGAAGCAAAAAATTAAAGAAAGTTTAGATAAAGCCCAAGTACCTGAAGATGTTTTTAATGACCGTTATGAAATATTTGATATTCATAATAGGGGAGTAAAAGCTGAAGAAGTTAAGATTCTTAGTGAAGTTAATGATCCTTTGATTGATTTAGAGAATTGCACCTTGCATGAATTAATATCTATCTTACAAAAATTTGCAAGTGATCCTTCTATAGATGTTAACCAATCTGGTTTTGGTTCCTATATTGCTAATCATGTCTTGAAAGAAAAAATTGCTAGATACAATCAAGAAGCTATGATACCAACTAAGCTTGGGGATGTATGGATCCCTAAGGTGCTAGTAACTATTGGAAAAGAGACACACCATGCCATACTTGATCTAGGATCTAGTGTCTCTGTTTTATCTAAACAATTATATGAAGCACTTGAATTAAAGAATCTTGAAAAATGCTCTATTGGACTTGCACTTGCTGATAATACCATTAAACATGCTTTAGGAAAAGTAAGTGATGTTATGGTTGAGTTACATATGACTTTTGTACCTGTGGATTTTATAATCATGGATATGGAGAATAAAACCTCTAGTCCTATTATTCTTGAAAGACCTTTTCTTCGTACCACAGGGGCTATTATTGATTCAAAGGAAGGGAATGTGAAGTTTCAGTTTCCACATAAGAAATGCATGGAACACTTCCCAAGGATGAAGGGCACAACTTTTAAGCTCCCTCATGAGCTTCATCTTCAGTAAAACAACAAGTAAGCCTACCTATATGGCTATAAAGAAAGTGCTTTACGGGAGGCAACCCGGTTGTTTTTATTTGGATTTTCTTTGTGTCCTCTTTCTGTAACAAGAGATTGTTTTTTTAGTTTAGTTTCTGGAATTTTTAATAAAGTGCCAAGTTTACCCATTTTGGTTTGAAAAAGTTGCTATTTCTATGTCGGAGATTTTATTCCTGCACAGAGTCTGTGCACGGTTTGATTTTTCATTCTTATTCTGTACATCCGAATGAGCTGAGATTTTTACTGTAACTGCAAATTTTCATACTCTATATGCCTGAATTGTTTCAGAATTTTTCTACAAGTTTAAGTAGGACAGAAAAATACGTTTTTCTGCTGCTGTTTTTCTGGACAGATTCTGTCCCATATTGTTTTATGCATAGTTTGAACTATTGAGTTGATCCAATTAAGTTTATGAGTAGGCATACAACATTATACACTCTCTGATCATTCATATGAATTTGAGTCCATGGATTATATGCAACAAGAAACTTGTTTGTTCATCTCTACTAATATCACCCCACAGAAAAGAGATGGGAGAAATTGTGTTTTGAAGTTTTTTCACAGGGATTGGAGAAGATGCGCCATGAGTTATCCAAGGATTGTGAAAACCATAAGCTTGGGGATGTGAACATCCCCACTGAACCTACACACTCTCGGTTTGCACACGTCTAATTTCTGTTTTTCTATCAATGCACTTTATCGCATAAACTTGGAGCGTCTTTTTGTTTGTTTTTTCTTTGATTTTTATTTTGTGAGACCACCACACTATCATTTATATATGAGAAAGCTACTGGAAATATGGGTTGAAATATCTTGTATGCTTTTATTGTATTGGGAAAATGGATGTCTAAGTTGCACTACTGCAGAAAGGCTTATAGCCACCAGAAGGTAGTGACAGACAAAACTGTGCCCGTCACTAATAACTAATATCAGCGATGGGTAAGAATAAACCTATCACTAGTATAAAATATTAGTGACGGGCTTGTAAAAATGGCTGTCACTAATATTTTTTTGTAAAGACCAGCGGAAAG
>QRDG01002184.1:0-60134 GCA_012064385.1 Puccinellia tenuiflora | reverse complement strand
ATGCTTGGATTCACTTAATTTTAACATATGTTCCTTTCACTCTCTAGTTTCTACTACTAGGTTGTTCAGTCTTTGGATCATGTTACTTATGATTATCTGTGATCATATTGTGTTTATCAATATGCAAATGCAATATATATTTTTTTAATTTCAAAAATATATACCAGTGACGGGCAAACTATCAAACTGGCAAATGATCTGTCACTGCTAAGATCGTACTAATGCTAAAAGCACATCCGTGAAAACTAACTAGTGACAAGCATGGATAAATGACTGTCACTAGTAAACAAATACTAGTGACGGGCGCTCGCCCGTCACTGGTAACCTCTTACCAGTGACTAGTTATTAGTGACAAGTTATTAGTGGCAGGCACCATGCCCGTCACTAGTGGGCCTTTTGGGCCTGTCACTGGTAGGCTATTCTGCTGTAGTGTTGATTTTTAATGACACATAGAGTTGCATGATTCATGAGCCTCTTTATGAGTAATAATTTGCAAATGCTTTATCATGAGCTATCTTTTATTCATGTTTTGATGCTGTATGTTATTTCACCTTGTTTGACATGAATTAGTTAGTTCTATGGACACTCATGCATGCATCTAGATGGTCATCTTTCTCCCTTTTGCTAGCCCAAAAATGCCAACAAGTAAAAACTTGTTTCCAACACCTTCAACCTAAGTTTTTCCAGTGAGTCCACCATATCTACCTATTAGCTTTATGCTATTCCAAGTATGTTTATCATGTTATATGTGTTATCTATACCTCTAAATGAAAATGATGATGTTATTTATTGTAATGGGAAAAGTTTGCTAAAAAGCTCTCGCGAACTTGATGCACACTTTACTTTTATTGCATTCAATAAAGATGAGCCATTGTGATTAATATTATGAAGATAGTGGCTTGATAAATGTTTAAGGTTGGGATTTAGCCCATATGTGCTGTCACATGCAAAGCTTTCAACATGTTCCATCATTTGTTTAGTTGATATCATGTACTTTTGTTTATGGATGCCTATCATGACGAAATAATGTGGAAATAGAGTGAAGTTTAAATGAGTTTGTATAAATGGTTAGAGAGAAACCTGGGCCGCTAATCTAAGCCATGCATCATTCATGGTGGAAATTTACTTACATGCTATTTTGAACTCTCTGTGATACACCCTACAATAAAAAGCTATATCAAGTGGTAAATAAAGAGGGTGTTGAGGTTGTTCATTATGTTTGTTTGTCTTGTTGTTTTGATGTGGGCTTGATCCATATCATGGAACAAGAGGTACCCCAGTTGAGACTCTTGATGATACCATTATTACTTACAATGATAGATAACTTAAACTTGCTTTGTTTCCCAAGTTGAGTAATCATGGCGTAGGTACTTGTATTCAAGGGGCATGAGACATCTAACCTTTACTTTATCAAGGCCACTACTCATATTTGCTTTCACATGTAAACTTTAATCATTCAAGATGCTATGATAGGGGAATGAGAGCTTTACACCAAGTATTACCATTGCAATCAATAACTTAAGTAGAATAGTTTGGAGGATAGATGAAACTTATGCATGTTTGACCTCTACTTATTTATATATCTTTTCCAAAGTGTCCACCTTTTATATTCAGACTAGTTGAATTTGGCGTGGCGTCACGCCACGCCTTTGGTAAAAAAAATTTTGTTTTTTTTTGGCTAAATTGTAATGTTCGAACATTTTTTTTATGAATAGGTAGCATTTTTTGTGAGTATTTTTTGATAAATTTTCTATATTGTTCAAATATTTAGGAGGGTGAAATGGTCCAACATGTTTGTATTTCTGTGGGAGTTTTAAATTTGAAATAGGGTAGATGCATTAGAATTACTTCCAAATAGTGATAACATTTGAATTGATTTTACGGAAGGTGCTCTTGAATTGCTTTCAAATAGTGACAACATTTGAATATTCAACTTTTTTTTCCAAGCATACGCCGCACCCGCTGTATTCTAAAATGTCCCAATTTGTCGAGATTTGTCGTTTAATTTATCGAAAATTTTACTAAATTGTTTCTTTAAATTTTGATTGTTTGGGAAATGTCAAAATCCGTTCGAATTTGGCGTCTATTTTCTCTAAGTTTTCACTAATTTGAAAGTGTTCATTTTTTTCCATTTTTTCTAGTTTTCTGCAATAAGTAGGTTGCATATTTTATGTACTTTGGAAATCTTGAAATTCGTTGGAAATTTTTTGATAGGAAAACAGTAGGGAAAGCCCCTACTGCGATTTTCATTTTATAAATGGGTTAATTACAAGTGGTGGGGGAAAACCTCCTGTCAAAATCACATGGCATCAAGCCATTGCTGCATCCCTTCTTTAAGAGAGGGTTTAGCTCTATGCATAGTAAGGGAAAAAACTCCTTAAATAAATTACAACAGGTGTCAATATCAATTTGCCCTCCATCAAAGATAATACTGTTTCTGTGACACCATAGGCTCCAACATCCAGTGATCAGGTATTCTGTGAAACATGAGTGCCCAGCTCTAGCTCTGCCATCCAATAGCATGTCATATAGGTCCATGTCATAGTTCCATTCCTGATTCAGTCGCCACCAAAAGATCTGGCTAAACTCACATCCAAAGAATAAGTGCTGCATGAATTCCATGGGGGCATCTTGACAAAGCACACAAGATGTGTCTTCCAGATAGAATGTTTTCCGGTGTAGCAAGTCCCTTGTGTTTAGTCTATCCTGAAGCAAAAGCCAGAAGAAAAATTTGTGTTTTAATTGCACACAAGATTTCCAAATCCATTGGAAAGGGGCAGGTGTTGAGGAAATTTCAGTAAGCGCATGGTACACCTTCTTAACTGAGAATTTGGCCCCACTGCTGAGGGACCATTTGTCTAAATCAGTGGAAACAGTAAGACTGTTAATCACATCCTGAAGCATCTGACTTTGTTGAAATGCAATAGTAGATAGAGGTAAGTGGAATTGCTCAATAAGATTAGCATTGCCGGCCATCAGCATCCGTTTCATATTGATATCATGCTCCTTGTTAAAAGAGAACATGTGAGGGTAGGTAGCTTCAGGGGTGATATCTCTCCATTTATCCTTCCAAAAACGAATAGTTCTGCCATCCTCATGAGTACATTTTGCTATGTCCATGAATTTATCCCATAAGGCCAGTATGTCTTTCCACCAAAAGGAGCCACACTTTCCCTTAGCCTGAGGCAATTTATTATGCTGATAATGAGCCTCCCAAATAAGCTTGACCCATGGGATATCCACCCTGTTCATGAATTTGTGCAGGTGTTTCATCAGCAGAGCAGTATTCTGGGTCCTCAAGTTCAGCACACCAAGCCCACCTGCTTTCTTAGGTTTACATATATGTTCCCATTTAACCAGACAATTCCCTCTCTTATCAATATCTCTGTTTCTCCAAAGAAAATTTCTGGCAGATCCCTCAACCAAGTCCAAGAAACGGAGAGGCATCTTAATGGTGCACATGGCAAACAGAGGGATGGATGTGATAATGGATTTAATGACAGTTAGTCGACCATCATATGATAGCATGTTGGAGATGCCGCAAAGCCTACGATCGATCCTTTCCAGGATATTAATAAAGTGTTCCAATTTTGGCTTGGTCGTACCCATAGGTAGACCCAAATAAGTAAAAGGTAGAGATTCAGGCTTGTAGTGGATGATATCAGCTAGTTCTGTACATCTATCCGTGGTCACATTAATAGGCACAAGGGAGGATTTAGCATAATTCACTCTCAAACCAGTAATAGAACTAAATGTGGCCAAAATGTTCTGAAGTGCCAGCAGTTGGGTGTGGCAAGCAGGCAAGATAATAAGGGTATCATCTGCATATTGAATAATGGGGAACTGCAGTCCAAAGGAGTGGTCAAGTGGCAAATTGAGGATACCTTCTTGCCAAGCAGTATTTATCATGTACTGTAGCAATTCAGATGCCAACACATAAAGCTAGGGTGAGAGCGGATCGCCTTGTCTGACACCTCTTTTACAATGGATTTTTTTCCCAGGAACACCATTCAGCAGGACAGAAGCAGATGCACTTTTTAAAATGCAATTGATCTAACTAATCCATAACTCACCAAATCCAAGGCACCTCATCATTTCCAGGATAGCACTGTATTCCACTTTATCAAATGCCTTCTCGAAGTCAATTTTAAATATGACAATCTCCTTTTTGGATTGGTGGCACAAATGGAGGTACTCATAGGCCCAAGCCAAGCAATCCTGGATGGTTCTAGATTTAATAAAACCATATTGGTTTTTATGCACCAAGGGAATGATCACATTCTGAAGTCTGTTAGCCAATAATTTCGTAAGGAATTTGAGTGGCAGACTGACCAATGAGATGGGCCTATAGTCATTAACATATACTGGGGATATAGTCTTTGGAATCAGAGTGATAAAAGCCGTGTTGATGCTGTCAATACTGATTTTCCTGGCATGGAAATCATGGCATAACTGGTAGAACTGCTCTTTAACTATGTTCCAAAAAAAATTCAGAAAAAGCACCATTGAACCCATCAGGACCAGGGGATTGTCAGTTGGCATGTGCTTGACCATATCATCAATTTCCTTATGAGTGAAAGGAGCTTCTAGCTGATCAAAATCAATATGCATGGCAGGCTGAACAAACTGAGCAATCAGATTAGTGGCAGTGGGATTTGCAGAGATACCAATTCTGTTTTTAAATGAGGTCCAGATGTGGGCTGTCTTTAAATCATGATCCAAAAGAATCACATCATCTTCAGTATTGATGGAGGCCAAGTAATTACTTCTATAATTTTTTGAGGCAACAGCATGAAAGAACTTGGTGTTTTCACCTCCAAGTTTGGCCCATTTTATTTTTGCACGATTTCTCCAGAAGATTCTCTTGGCTTCCAGAAGTTTGGCCACATGAGCTTTCAGAATCTTCCTAAAAAAATTCTCCTGTAGTGATAAAGTCCTCTGTTCTTCCAGACCATCAAGCAGGGCTAAAACATAATTACAGGAGGAAATAATTCTGCTCAGTTGTGATAAGTTCCTACTCCATTTCTTGATCCCATTTCGAAGTGATTTAAACCTGGCAGTAATATCTTGAGCTGTGTTGCTTATAAATCCAGATTGTTGCCATGAGGTGGAGATGACCTCAGATAATCCATCAAATTCCAGCCAATATTCCTCAAATCTAAAAATCTGAGATCTGGGCACATCTGAACCAATGGACATCAGAATAGGCACATGATCAGAAGCTAGATTAGTCATGGGGGTAGCAATGGTGTTGGGGAAAGTACTGGTCCAGCTTGGTGTGGTAAAAATCCAATCCAGCTTCTCCAGGAGAGGTGTGTCTTGCATATTGCTCCAAGTATAAGCTCTCCCCTTCAATGGGATTTCCTCAAGATCAAGATGCTGAATAATGGAGTTAAATCTCAGCATGTTATTAAAATCTCCCCCAGGCCTGTTCCAGTTGTCAGGTGATCTCATAAGGTTAAAATCACCAAGAATAATCCAGTGTTCCATTAGAGATGTATCCACATCATGTAACCAGTTCAGGAAAATGTCTCTCTCATCTGTGGTAGTAGGAGCATAAATATTTGTAATATAGATTACCCTAGCAGACAGCTTACAAATCAATTGGATAGTCAGTTGAAATTTGCTGCTATTAATAACAGTACCACTGAACATATTACCATTCCACAGTGTAATAATCCCCCCAGAATTTCCCACAGATGGAGAGTAAGCAAACTGATTGATTCTCCTTGGGCAGAATTTCCTAATATAATTGTGATCAAAATGTTCTCTCTTTGTTTCTTGCAAACACATAATGTGGCAGTTGCTCTCATCAGCTTTAGCCCTGATCTCATCCCATCTGTGTTGGGAATTAATGCCTCTCACATTCCAATCAACAATATACCATGATCTATTCATTAAAAAACAATAGTGTTTGAGGCAGGCTGAGACATCATAAATATCTTAGATATGGTGGTGGCATACGGCATGAATAATGTATCAGAGAGTACGGGATATCCATTGCAGATAGCATACATCATAGCATCAACTCTCAAGAAACAGCACAACCACTGGCTGATATAAAAGTTCACATAACCAAGATCACCAAGATCATAAATACTGATAGAGTAGTTCACACACCAGATATAAAGGTACTCACTGACATAAATGTTCACACACCAGAAACAGACGACAGAAATAGGATGCAGTACTACCTCACACTGATAAATGCAAGAATACATGGCCACAGCATGTGCTCTGCATAACACAAAGGAGGGATCGACCGACAGATAGGGGTAATGACCAAAAGATGATGGCATAAAGAGGAGACAAAAAAGGGCTGCCTCCACACCACTAGTTGCTTTCGATGCTATCATTGGTGCTGTCGTAGTTCAGCTCTTCTTCAGTCAGCATCACAGATGCCATCTGGCAGTGCGCCCCTCCAATGGCCTGTAGCACAGAGGTAGGGAGCAGAGGTGGGGCAGGAGCTGTGGTGTCCACAATGTGTGCTTCAAATTCAGCAGTCAGGTTCTTCCCAGAGCTTTCACCATGTTCCACAGTCGTCAGACCAGTCAGGGGCTTGTCCTTGAAACCACCTTTCAGTTCTGCAAGTCTGTTACTACGCCTGACAAGCTCCACAGTTGGAGGTGCAGTAGTCTGTCCTCTCTTCCTCCTGACAATGGGCAGAGCAACAAAATTTGCAATCGAGTTTGTGTCCTGAACTTGGTTCTCAGCAGCAAACTCAGCATTATTCTGCTCTTCAACCTGCATAGAATTCTCTTGCACATGTGCAGCTTGATCAGCTTGCTCTGCTAGTTCTGCATGCTCTGTTTGCTCAGCAACAATCTGTATAGGTTGGTTCTCTTGCATAGGTGGAGCAGGTACCTCAGCAATGATCTCTTCCATGTTGGCCTCCTCCATGTGAACATCAGCTGCCTGAACCTGAACTGGACTCTGTGGAGGGGTCAGAATCACTGGAACATCAGCAGCAGGTGCAGGCATTGCAGCACCTGCTTCACCTGCATCTTCAGCATGTAGCACCTCACCCTCATGCTCAGCATGCCATAAGTGGAAACCATCCACAATGATAGGCACAGGGTGGGGGTTCTGGCCATCAGGTGGAAGTGGATCTTCATCTCCTGGCCCTGCCCCCAGCATCACATATGACAAAATAATTGTTGGGCAGGACCATGAATCACCAGTGCCAAGATAGGAGGTGGACTGTGATACAACAAGGCTCAGGGGGATTTTGTCAATATCATAAACTCTCATCTTAACCAGAATCCTACCCTTGTTAGTTTCATCTCTATTCCAGATTAAAACTCTACCATACTGAGCAAGAGAGATAACAATGGTATCTAAATTCCAGCATTCAATGGGGTAGTTCATCAACATGAGCTAGCAATCATGTGTAAAAGTGACAGATCTATGATTTCTACCCCTGTTTTGTTCAATCACCCGCATCACAGTATCGCCAAGAAATTGGTGTCAATTTTAGCCAAATTTTTGTTTCTTGCCCATTAATGGGTTGCAATTTATGTTTATAAGAATTCTGATGTCAATTTTATAAGAATCTTTTCTCGATTTGTAGATTTGAACTTGTTGATATTAGGACATTTATTGTTTTTCTGGATATTGTTCAGGGAAATTGGATCGGCATTTGGAGATTTTAAATTTCCAAATTTGAGTTGCGATGTTATGCCATAATTAGTTGCGATGATGTGCAATGTGATGTAGTCTAAAATTACAGGAAACGTATTATCTGAGCATTTAGTAATTTCAACACCACATAATTAGAGGAAGTGCATTTGGTTTGTTTCTAAATCTTGACCATTTGTAAGTATTCAATCATGTTTGTTTTTTTAGACATAAATCATGTTTGTATTTTCCCATAAGTAGTTGGCATTTATTTTTTCTGAGCATGTTGACATATTGTGGACTTTTTTTTACCGTTTTGAATTTTTCAAATATTTTTCCATATTTCAGTAACATTTAATTTAATCGCGCCCAGGCGCATCCGATGCGCTCAGCTGTGCGTGCCGACTTGCGGTGCTGCGCTACGGCTGCATTTTGGCTACCGAAGCGTCACCGACGACGACCAAGTGACGCAGGAGTTTTTCTGTTTAATTCAAGGTCATACAATTGGTTATATAGTTATGAATTTGCATTTTGTTGGAATATTCAAATGCAGTGACTTTTTTTTGTTTTGATTTTGTTCTTACAATTTCATGGAATTTGGTCGCATTTGATTTGGAAATGTATGAAATCAAACTGTTTATTTTTTGAAGGTATTTGTATTTATTAAGTTCAATTTAGAAGGAAGACACAATTACACATTTAGAGCAAATGAATTTGCATTTTCTCTAAACATTCATGTAATCAAACGTTTGTTTGTTAAACGAAGTGATTGTTCTTTTTTTCAAATTTGTGGAATTTGGTCTCATTTCATTTTGAAACGTAATCAACCTTCTGTTTTAATATTTCATGAAAAATGCTTTATTGAAGTATTGCAGATGTCCAAAGCGTATTGAAGTATTGCAGATGTCCAAATCATTTAGGTGGGGGAAAAACTTCTTATTTTTCTTTGCGTTCGCTAAATTAATTTAATTCCATATGTTG
Organism: Puccinellia tenuiflora; assembly: GCA_012064385.1. NCBI lineage: Eukaryota > Viridiplantae > Streptophyta > Magnoliopsida > Poales > Poaceae > Puccinellia > Puccinellia tenuiflora. The sequence continues at coordinate 51,536 of QRDG01002184.1, read as the reverse complement.
GGACGTCAGGCAACTTTGTAATTTCTCATAAATATTGAAATATTTAGTTTGACTTCATAGTCTGAGGTAGTGCGTTGGCATGTTTTTTCTAGATTCGTGCTAACACATGGGAAAAGTCTGTATATGTTGCATTTAAATTTTGACCATTTTGAATTTTGACTTCATAGTCTGAGGTAGTGCGTTGGCATGTTTTTTCTAGATTCATGCTAACAAATGGGAAAAGTCTGTATATGTTGCATTTAAAAGTCTGGAGTATTTCTAATTTTAAAGCAAATTGGAATGTTTGGGAAATATTTGTTTTTTTAATTATTTTTTTTAAAGTAAGTTTATAATGAGTGAAAATCGTACGTCTATTTAACTGAAGTTTGCAGTTGTTTTTTTTTCTTTAATTCAAGTCCACACAATTGTCCATATAGTTGAAGTGACTGCATTCCCTTTTTTTCAAATTTGTTGGTGAAATAAACTGTTCACATATATTTGTGATTTGTCATAATGAGTTAGCATTTTTTTGTGTGATTATTTTGAGTTGCTGCTCGTATTTTTCTGGTGGGAAATTTTGGTTATATTCCCTTTTTTTCAAATTTGTTGGTGAAATAAACTGTTCACATATATTTGTGATTTGTCATAATGAGTTAGCATTTTTTGTGTGTGATTATTTTGAGTTGCTGCTCATATTGTTCTTGTGGGAAAATTTGGTTATTTTGAATTTCTAACATTTCTCCTTTCTTATTGCAATTTGGATTAAATCGGTTCTAGTGGGAAAATTTGGTTCTTTTGAATTTGTAACATTTCTCCTTTTTTTTTGCAATTTGGATTAAATCGGTGTGGCTCACTTGTCGGAAAATATGCTGTTTTTCTCGAAGAATATGTTTTTTTTTGGAATTTCCTCAAAAATTAAAATACTGATAGGCCGGGCCCACTGTGACGCTGCGATGACATCAGCAGTGCCTAGGCCTGACACGGCGAGGATGGCGAGGAGCATGGCCGTGGTGCATCACAGTAGCTACCGTAGCTATCGTGTATTTTATGAGCATTTTTTGTATTATGGTACATGTAGCTACCGTAGCACTATATGTTGTATGTTGGTACATGTAGCTACCGTTGAATTTTTTGTGGACCTTTTTTTTATATAGGTTAGAGAATACCGAAAATATTTAGCATTTTGAAGTATTTAAGTGGAAATTGCATTTGAAGCATTATTTTTTTTGGTGATATAAAATTTGAGGAATTGCATATGCATTTCATATGGGAAGAAAAGTGAATTCGTCACATTTTTTTTTTCAAAGCATTCTTGTGTATTTTACATGTAGCTACCGTTGATTTTTTGTGGATCTTTTTTATATAGGTTAGAGAATATCCAAAATATTTAGCATTTTGAAGTATTTAAGTGGAAATTGCATTTGAAGCATTTTTTTTTGATGATATATAATATGAAGAATTGCATATGCATTTCATTTGGGAAGAAAAGTGAAGTATTCAAATTCGTTACATTTTTTTCTAAGCATCCTTGTGTATCTTAAATGTAGCTACCGTTGAATTTTTGTGGACCTTTTTTTATATAGGTTAGAGAATATCCAAAATATTTAGCATTTTGAAGTATTTAAGTACGTTCGTATGTTGCCATGAATTCCTAACTGTAATTAGAGAAAATGTATTTGAGGTATATCCAAATGTTGGAAAATTTCGAAACTTAGCTACCGTTGAATTTTTGTGGACCTTTTTTATATAGGTTAGAGAATATCCAAAATATTTAGCATTTTTGAAGTATTTAAGTACGTTCGTATGTTGCCATGAATTCCTAACTGTAATTAGAGAAAATGTAATTGAGGTATATCCAAATGTTGGAAAATTTCGAAACCTTGAGAAATGTTACGGTAATTTCGAACAGTTGGCAATCTTGATGGTCTTATTAAGTTTGTATGTTGGCATAAATAACTAATTAAGCTATTTTTAGATTTTCTGGACTTTATTTGGATTCAAAAGAAAATTATGGAGTCCATTTTTTATTATTATTTAAATGACGTAAAGGTGTCAATTGAGCCTTTACTTATTAATCGAAATTTCAAAGGTTTGAAATATTTCGGAAAAAGTTCTAAAGTTTTTGGAATGACTGTTTTGAAATTTATAAATTGTTAGAATTTGAAAAGTAATAGAAGTTTTTAAAAAAAGAAAATCAGAAAAAAATGTGAAAAACAAAATGAAAGGGCCGAGCCAGCCGCACAGCAGCCAGCCCGGCTCAGCAAGCAGGCCTTCTGCCAGCCCAGGCCCGTGGCGACGTTAGGATGACGTCGTCACCAGTGGGCGGAGCTGTGCTGCGGCGGCGACGCGGATGCCGGCGGCGAAGCACGGCGACCTAGGACGCGCGGCTGGGCTCTCTCAGCGCGCCTCGACGCGGGAAGTCGGAGGGGCGGCGCTCTGGGCCGTTTGGTCGCCGGATTTCGCCGGATTCGCCGGCGGTGACCGAAACGGTCTCGGCGCACGCGGACCACGGCGGCGGCGATTCCGACGTGTCTTAGCCGTTTCGGCACTCCAAATTCGGCGAGGGGAGAGAGGCGACGACGGCGCACCCCGCCGTGAGTGTCGATCCGAGCGGGGAGCGGCGAATCGGCGGGGGCGCGCGTCGGCGCCGACGGTGACATCCGTGTCGCGGGAGAGAGGAAGAGGGAAAGAGGGGATTGTGCGGACGTTTTGTAGAAAAGTCCTCGTATTTTTGCGGAATTGCAATGAGGTCCTTCGCTGTGTTAATTCGTGGACTGCGGGTTCTATTTAGGGCTTCTGGAGGGGCTTTTTTGCAAATCAAGCACGGACGCCTCCGGCGGGCCGTCGGATCGCTGGCGGACGGCTCAGATCAAATGACTGTAGTACTGTTTCTCCCAACAGTAGCCGAACGAGGAGAGAGCTTGAAAGCGTTCGTCTTTTATATATAGTATAGATTTTCATCTACACTCTATGGACCTCAAGTATGCAAAAGTAAGAATGTCCATATTACTATCTTTTATGTTACACCTTGTGAACTATCATTGAACATCCTTGCATTGAATACTTGATATCACTTTATAAACTGTTTGCATATTGCTACTTCTTTGAAATAATGAATCATTTGACTTTATGTAGCAGTAGCAATCATCTTTTATATCTATGTTGAGATTATATTGCAAAGTTCATGTTAGTTTTATCACTTTCATACTCGAGGACGAGCATGAGTTAAGCTTGCGGATGTTGATGCATCTAAAATGCATACATGAACTTTGCACTATAATACTTATATTCCATTCATATTTGCATCATATAAGGGGTATATTACTGTTATTTAATGATTTTTGGTAATTAATAATGATTTCCCCTTTTTATTGAATTAATCCTGCGTAGGCAGAAAACCCCTATTTCTTTCTTTATTTGTTTCAGGACCTTAACGACGTCATAATGAGATATAAATTTACGGGGGTCATTATTTTGGAAGGAGGAAGACATTGGAGCGAAAGAAGCAAGCGAAAGGAGGCCGGAGGGTCAAAATAGGGGGCCCCACGCGGCTACAGTACCAGGCCGCGTGGGCCCACCTAATTCAGCCCTCGTGGCCCCGTTTGCGTAGATCCTTCGCCCAGAAGCATCCTCGTGACCTAAAAATGCCTATATAAAGGGTCCCCCGACGGTCTTCGAAAGGAGAGCCGCCACAGAAGAGAAACAAGAAACAGAGACCAGGAGGCTGCAGATTGGAGGGGGAAAAGTCCGGCGGAGCCCTGCCGGAGAGGTCTCCTTCTTCTCCATCGACATCTCCACCGTCTCCATGATGAAGAGGGAGTAGTCCACCTCTGGACTATGGGTTTGTGGCAGTAGCATATGTATCTCTCTCTCTCTCTCTTGAGCTTCACTAATTAGCACCGTATGAGCTGCTGAGCATGATTACGGTCACAGTTGTATTACCATTGTGGTGGATCTTTATATGAGTTAATATATGTTGAGATTGCAATGTTATATTTCAGTTATGAAAGTAGATGCATATTATGTACCCCGTTCTTGTATCCTTGTTATGATCAAGCATGTTTATGAGAGCATGTGTGGGGGAACGTGTGCATTAGTTGGAGTAACGGGGGTGGTGAAGTGATAAGCTGACAACTTAATATCATGATCCATTGGGTGTTTACCTTACTTTGTTACCTCACTAGGGATAAACCAAAATACCATGTTCTAGGGTAGGAGGAGTGACATGCCTCTACCTAAGACTAGATCCATCATGTGTTTATTTTCACTTCATGTCATTAATCTTAAAGCTATACTCTGATGTTATCTTAATTACTAAGGTGCATGATTTAGTTCACATCTTGGTGGAGTATAAGTGAGACTAATAATCAAAAGGTCTCTATGTTAGGATGTGATGCCCATATAATTAGTAACATGTCATTAACCTTGTTTGCAATCTCATATGTTAAATCTATGTCTACTCATTTGCCACACTATATTAAAGAGAGAGTGCATGTGTGAAACCATGAACCACGGTCCATTTTTAATCATAAGAAACAACTTTCCAACCACTTTTAAGCATCTTTTACATTCAGCCATTTTAAAATCAGAAAATACAAAAACACTTTTACTTCTTGGATTCACATATGAAAACCCCAAAAATACCATCCATCATCATTACTATCATCCTTGCATACTTATTCACCACCATTGCATTTTTATTTACTGTTTTGCATTCATTATCATCTTAATATCATTCTCACACCTTGTGCTTGACAACCACTTGGTGAGGTTGAGGGCACAAAGCAATCTATTTTGTTTGCAGGAAATCTAGAGAAGGACAAGAAGATAAAACCCACACTACTGATTCCCCGAGAGTTTGATATTAAACCCTCGAGTCACCTTCTTGGGGAAAAACTACCACTTCTACATACTCTTCACTTGGAGGCTCAACCTATCCCTAATATATTATCTTCCTTTCAGGGTATCAAGAGTATTTGTTGGTGTTGTTGAGGGAGAAGAACACTCTCATCAATCCCGTCATCACCGACCACCTCACCAATGACATGGGTCGGATGGACGTCCAGGAACGCTACACCGGCACGGATCAAGTGCAAGTCGCCAACGGTGCAGGTTTGTCTATTACGCATGTTGGTCACTCTCATTTACCTGGTTCATCTTCTCCCATTGAACTTAAAAATATTCTTCATGTTCCTGGACTTAGCAATAATCTCCTCTCTGTCTATCGCATTGTATCTGACAATAATATCTTCGTTGAGTTTCATAAATTCTTCTTCTGTGTCAAGGACAATGTCACGAAGAAAATAATACTACGCGGTAGGAGTCATGGCAGTCTCTACCCTCTTCCGTTCAGCCGTGCCGTAGCATCTGGGCATCATGCGTCTTCCGGCGTTCGGCTGTCTTCCGAGCAGTGGCATCGGCGTCTTGGTCATCCTTCAAATAAAATAGTTCATACCATTGTTAATTCCAATAATTTGCCATGTTCCCCAAACATTGAGTCTTCCGTGTGTGATGCTTGTCAGCGTGCTAAGAGCCACCAATTACCTTATAATTATTCTACTCGATTGTCTACATCTCCACTTGAGCTTGTTCACTCTGATGTTTGGGGTCCTGCTTTGCCCTCTTCCGGGGGTTTTAAGTATTATGTGAGTTTCATTGATGACTATAGTCGCTATTGCTGGATCTATTTGATTAAAAATAAATCTTATGTTGAGAGCATCTTTTACACTTTTCAAAACCATGCTGAGCGTCTTTTGAATGTTAAGATTCGTTCTGTTTAGTCGGACTGGGGGGGGGGGGTGAGTATCACCGTCTCCATGCTTATTTTCAGCGCATCGGCATTACTCACCGTGTGTCCTGTCCGCATACGTCTCCAAAAATGGTATCGCTGAACGCAAGCACCGTCATCTTGTAGAGACGGGTCTCGCTCTTCTCGCACACTCGTCCCTGCCCCTTCGGTTTTGGGATGAGGCGTTTCTTACTGCTTGCTATCTCATCAATAGGATGCCCACGCCTGTTATCAACAACACCACACCTGTTTTTCGCCTCCTCAACATGACCCCCGAGTGCTCGTTTCTTCGCACATTTGGCTGTGCGTGCTGGCCTAGTTTGCGTAAGTATAATTCACGTAGGCTTCAGTTTCACTGTCGGATGTGTGTGTTTCTTGGGTACAGTCCTATGCATAAAGGCTACAAGTGCCTTGATCGATCCACTGGTCGTATTTACATCTCTCATGACGTTATCTTCGACGAGACGGTGTTTCCCTATGCCACTCCCGGTGTCACTGTTGATGTCTCTACACTACTTCCAGTGTCATTTCCACCTGATGAACCAGTCACTCAGAGTACTGACACGCATAGTTATGACATTACCTTGTTACCGGCTAATGCACCTGGTTTTGTTAGCTCTCCTGTGCAGGTTATCCAGACGTCGCCATCGCCGATCAACGTCCAGGCTTCTCCGCCAACACAAACAAAATACTTTGGCCCTACGGCAGGAAAGTTGGCAAGCTTCCTGGTCTGCTGAAAACAAAGGGAATAAATCTTATGATGGAAAAGAACAATATGAGTAAATGGACCAGCGAGCATGTGATGGTTGAAATCGAGTAAACGAGGTTGAAATCAATGTAAAAAAATGGGCAGGGGGCCATAGGTTCACTCGTGGTGTCTCTTCAAAAGATAAAAGGTATGCTGGGTGAAAGAATTACAGCTGGGCAATTGATAGAATTGGAATAACTAATTATAATAAGCAAAGTTCATGGAGATATTCAGGTAGTCATCACGTCAAATATACATAGACCATAATCCAACTGCATCTATGACTAATAATCCACCTTGGGAATGCTTCCATGCTTGCCTCCCGCTGGTATTAAATTGCAAGCAAGTGACTAATGCATTAAGCACAATACACGACGTAAGCAATATTCATGATCACGAATACACAAATACCGTTGTTTTACCCTTAGTACAACATCACACCCTCGTTCTTAGACGTTTCTGTCACTCGTGTCCAGGCATGGAGGGGCATGAACCTACCATCTACCACAAAACTCTCTCTTGGAGATCTAAACAATCACTTGGCCAAAGTAACCACATACATCGGAGAGCATGCAAGATCATAAATAACATATATAAAAGACATGAACAATCTGATCATAACTTCACAATTCATCGGATCCCAGCAAACACAACATGTAGAATTACATAATATCTTTCTTGATCATGTTAGGCAGCTCACAAGACCATACACAATCTAGCACAAGGAGGGGAGACAACCATCTAGCTACTGCTATGGACCCATAGTCCAAGTTGGAACTACTCACGCATCACCACAGAGGCAGCCATGGCGGTGAAAAGGCCTCCGGTGACTCTCTCCCCTCCAATAGGGTGCTGGGAAGAGCTTCAGTACCCTCCCGAATTAGGGTTTCGAGATGACGACGGCTTCAGGTATGTTTCATGGAAAATAATGGCTGCCCCTTGACTTTTAGGTCAAGGGGTAATTTATAGGCGAAGAGGGAGCCCAAGAGGAGGCACAGGGGCTGGGAGCAACCAATGGCTGCGGCCACACCAGGACCCCGCCTGGGGGTGGCCCCTGGCCCTTGGATCACCTCTTCGGTCTCCCTTAGGACTCTGTCTTCGTCTCGTTGAATAAATAGTTCCCGTAAATTATGGTCTAGGTCCGAGGATTTTTTTCTTATAAGAGATTTTTTGAAATACAAAAACAGCAAAAAGCATGAACTGGCACTGGGCATCTTGTCAATAGGTTAGTTCAATAAAATGCCCCATAATGATATAAAAAGATGGTTGAATCATATAACAATGGTATAAAACAAGCATAGAATATTCAAAAATTATAGACTTGTTTGACATGTATCACAGTCCAATGGGCCTGGTTGGAAGATTGTTTTAGTGAACAATGCGAAAACCCGATTCCAAACCGAAAAGAGGGATCAGATCTAGTCTAGTCGGAAACAAAATCTTTCTCTCTGCAATAGACAATTCTCAATCTAACAAAGTTTGACTGTGAACAAAATGTCCTAGGTAGGTATTTAATTCGTACTTGAGGGTATTTTGGTTAGCTTATGGGGGTGGGCGAAGCCAATTCTAGGTTCTGATTTCGATTTGTACATTTTGATGATCTGGAATTAATTCTAATTGTATTTGTTCAGTCAATATATTTGATTAAGGATATGAGAACATTTTTGCACAATTGAAGAAATGACGGTGTGGATTTGGGAAAGCTCCTCTTGAAAGATGTCAATTAGCATAGAAAATGACATCACAAATATAAGTATGGATGAAATGGTAAGAAAATAGGGGAAATAAAAAAGGGGAAGATAAGAGCTCATCGTTGATTATTTTTACAGTGTGGACATCTTTTATTTTTTTAGACTACTACCGACGATTTTGACGATCGCTTAAATGAACTATTTTCGGAGTTGCTTCAGAACTTATCTTGTCTTCACTCAGGAGACCCAATTTTTAATTCAATATGAATAACCTTGCCTGCCTTACAAAAATTTATCATGAGATTTCTCTAATTATGAGTATTAGCATATCAAGGTAATCTTGAGTTATTTCTTACTCTAAACTGGAAAAAAACTGGACAGACCCAAGTGCACAGAGTCTCCCACACAAGGTGGGGTTTGGGAAGGGATTATAGGAACCTAGTCTTACCCCTACAAAGTGGAGTGCAGGAGAGGCTGGTTCGAACCCAGGACCTCTTGGCACAAGTGGGGAGGACCTCACCACTGCACCAAGGCTTGCCCTCTATTATTTGGTATAAACTGAATGCTAGCAAATTTGCCAACTGAATTTGACGGCCACGGCTAGCCAAATGCCCGAAACTTGTTTGGGAGTGGATTTATTTGCTGAGTAAAGTTATTTGAAGCCCTTGGCAGCTGGCTGTTGCTGAGAACGGTTGGACAATATCTGTGATTCTATTCATTCTATACATGTTCACTTAATAAAAGGTGTTGAATTTGGGGAGTTGAGGTAAGTCTGAATTGTGAAACATCGAGTAATACTATTCCACGTACATGTTGAGAAATCCGGTTGATGACAATTTTGACCTTTTTGACAATGCTGCTCCAGAAAACAAAAACCTTATCAATGCTTTTCCCCCAATAGTTCCACTATGCAGATTGGAGGTTATCTAATTCCTGAAGTGTGTGATCTGTAGATATTGAAAGGGACATTGGGACATTACAGCAAGAGGTATGCATGTTTAATCACATAGCCTTTGTTGTGAGGTTAGTGAGAAAAAATGCTCAGGATGTCAGCCAATATGGAAATGGCTTTACATGTTTCTTTAATGGCAATGGCTTTATATGTTCACTCAACTGACAAGTTGTTAAAGCATGCGCCGCATGGTTCTTCGAATATGTGACACCCCATATGACAAGCACACGCCTTTTGTTTCTGTGTTCCGTTATTTTCTTTGTCAGATGCTGTTGAATACGTAGCAGCCACAGCTTCACCTTGTTTTTTTTTTGTTCCAATTACAAGAAAAGAGGCTAGTTGCTGAAATCAAAAGGACTGCAAGAACTGGCAATGAGGTTTTATTTCTTATACTTAAGTTTCACACACTACTTTTGTTCTGAATCATGCAGTATGATTCTACTGATTCCCTTTTTTTGCAGGCAGCGACTAAAATTCTGGCCCGTCAACTGATCAGATTACGACAGCAAATTTCTACTTTACAAGGTAGCCGAGCTCAGATTCGTGGCATCGCGACACACACACAGGTGAATTGTTTTCCTGAGTTTCTTTCTCCTACATACTGTGGGGGGTTAGTGTTCTGATTTTGGTGCCCAACTCTGTCCTTAGGCGATGCATGCCAACACTTCAGTGGCTGCTGGCATGCAAAGTGCGAGTAAAGCAATGGGAGCTGTCAACAAGGTAATGTCCTACCTAACTTACGTGCATGACTTTTCAGATGTTTGCATTTTCAAAATGAAGTCTGTCCTTGATACAGTAACTGATGTGGTATCTTCCAACTTACATCTCTGCAAGTAGTAACTTCTTCTGCGTGTTCGAAATTTGAATGTCATACTGAGGGTGCCAAGAAGATGGATTGTTGCATTTGTATTGCAGCAAATGGATCCTGCCAAGAAGATGAAGGTGATGCAAGAATTCCAAAAACAGTCAGCACCAATGGATATGACGGTATGCAACTTATGGCCAGTAATACAAGAACTTATATTGTTTTCCTAGAAAGCTCACATGCCTGTATGTGCCTGTGTGTTAGATTGTGATGAAGTGCACGTGCCACTATGCACTGACTATGCTTATTATTTATGGAGAACGAGATGATGTCTGACTCCATTGACAACGTCTTAGATGATGACCAGGCTGAGGAAGAGACTGACGAGCTTGCTAACCAGGTTATTTCTGATATCTAACCCCACCCTAAATTGGTAGATCTTTTGAAATATTTTACCCTTTTTTAATTATTACTTACCCTATCTCTTGTCCATATATATTTTAGGTGCTCGATGAGATAGGTGTTGATATTGCCTCCCAAGTATATGAAGCTGCCAAGGCAACTCTTTGTTTGTTACTCTATGATTCTAACTCTATTTCCAAATTTTAGTAATATTTATCTATTTTGCAGTTAACCTCTGCTCCTACAGGAAGAATTGCTGGAAAGAAGGTTGTGGCTGATGAGAGGTATGCGGGGTCCTGGATTTATAACTGTCAAATGTTGTGGACTTAGATCCACAACGGGATAACTACCGTGCAGAAGATAGCCAGACGGCATGGCTGCGAGGGGTTGGGTAGACATAGCCACATAGGTTGAGAAGAGAGAATAACCAGGGATAGATTAGATTGATTGTTCTTGCTTGCCTCAGCCCTAGATGATACATGACATCCTTATATAGTGGATGCGCAGATTGTTGACCTGTCCTAATACAATTGGACTTATTAAGTTATTAGACCTTTCCTTATACGAGTGGACTCTATTGATTTGGCAGAAGCGATGACCCTGTTGGGGGCCTCGGGTACGTGTTATATAGCGATGTAATAGCCCCATCGGTGGCCTTACACAAGACGTATAGGAGTTGGAGTACTACTCCATAAACCTTGTATGTGTAGGTTTACAATATGTCTAACACCCCCCCTTAATCTAAGCTTCGGAGAAGGTTTAGATTACGCCTAAACTCATGAAGACTAGCTACAGGAAGAGCTTTTGTAAAACCATCTGCAACTTGATCCTTGCTAGATATGAACTTGATCTCCAAATTTTTGCTTGCTACCCTCTCACGAACAAAATGAAAATCAATCTCTATGTGTTTCGTTTGAGCATGAAAGACTGAATTTGCTGACAAATAGGTGGCTCCTAGATTATCACACCATAGACATGGCTTCTCTTGTAATTTTACTCCCAATTCTTGAAGAAGAGCTTCAACCCAAATAAGTTCAGTTGTAGCATTGGCAAGAGCTTTGTATTCAGCTTCTGTACTCGATCTCGAGACTGTAGCTTGCTTCTTTGCATTCCAAGAAACCAGATTAGGACCAACAAAAACTGCAAACCCTCCTGTAGAACGTCGATCATCAAGGCAACCAGCCCAATCTGCATCTGAAAAAGCACTCAACAAGGTAGAAGTAGATTCTGAAAAGTGATACCAAGTTTGATAGAGCCACTGACATATCGTAGAATGCATTTGACAGCTGTCCAATGAGAGGTTGTGGGTGCATGAAGATATTGGCAAACTTTGTTGACAGAATATGACAGGTCTGGATGTGTTATTGTGAGGTACTGTAAAGTACCCACAATACTACGATATTTGGAACTTTCTTCTGAATCAAGCGGCTCTCCCTCTGTCAACATCAACCTCTCAGTAGACGAAAGGGGTGTAGGCGAAGGCTTGCAACCAAGCATACCACATTTTTTCCAGTAATTCCATGGCATACTTTTCTTGTGTAAGAATGAGACCATCTTGCATTTTCTTGACTTCAATACTCAAGAAGAAGTGCAAATCCCCAAGATCCTTGATGGCAAAATGAGCATTGAGATCTTTTAACAAAGCTGCAATAGCTGCATTTGACGAGCTGGCTACAATAATATCATCAACATAAATGAGAAGATAAATTGTAATACCAGATTTATGATAAAGAAAAAGAGATGTGTCAGCCTGTGAAGATATGAATCCAAGGTCATGAAGTTTAGTGCTCAACCGAGAGAACCATGCTCGAGGAGCTTGTTTTAAGCCATAAAGAGCCTTGTCAAGTTTGCATACATGATGAGGAGCATGTGGATCTTCAAAACCTGGGGGTTGTCGCATGTAAACCTCCTCTTCCAGAACACCGTGTAGAAACGCATTCTTGACATCTAGCTGCCGTAAACTCCAACCACGAGAGACAGATATTGCAAGGACTATCCTGATAGTGGCTGCTTTGACAACAGGACTGAACGTATCCTCATAATCTATGCCATATCTTTGTTTGAATCCTTTTGCAACAAGCCTTGCTTTATATCTATCAATAGTGCCATCAGAATTTTTCTTAATACGATATACCCATTTGCAGTCAATGAGATTCTTAGTGGAGCCAGGAGGAACAAGGTGCTAGGTTTTGTTCTGAATGAGAGCATCATACTCTTCTTGCATTGCTTGACGCCAAAGGGAATGATCAAGAGCTTCTGAGAGAGACTGAGGCTCTCCTGTGGAAGTAAGAAGACCATACCGCACAGTACCACGTTTGACTTCATAACGAACAGTACCATCTTTGAATTCTTTTGGTTTTGATATACCTTTTTGAAGCCGTGTAGTAACACCAGAGGCAGGCAAGTCTACAGCTTGAGCAGCCACAGAAGATCCTGCTGGACCGGTATAAGAAGCAGTACGGGAGGCTCCAGAAGGGAGCTCCGCAGCTGATCCACTGCTGGGATTCCCGCCAGAGTCGACGCGAGAGGCTCCCGTGTGCGAGACACAGGAGGCGGCCCGTGCGAGGTACTGTCGCGCGCAGAGGACACACCGGCGCGGTCAGGAGGGACAGGCGCAGATCCCAAAAGAGAATCTTCTGGGGAATCAACATCAGGAGGGACAGGCACATGATCCGAGGCTGATTGAGGATCAACATCGGGTGCTGTGCTCTCAGCAGCATCTTGTTCTTGACTGTTTTGCTCCAATTCTTCATCATTTTCAGTGGAGTTTTTTTCAGACTCTGAATCACTATCAGCAGCATCATGTGAATTCATGTTTTCCTGGCCAGAGTTAGTCACAATAGGTATAACAGGCAAAGGCATGTAATCATTAGTTTGAGCATCCCCATTAGTAGAAAAATTTGATGATGAATTATTCGGAAGGAGTAAGATTTCATCACGCAAACGCTTGCCAGCATTGGGATTGAGAGAAGCAAAAGGAAAGATATTTTCATCAAAGACAACATCTCGAGAAACATAAACTCGTCCTATAGAGACATCTAGACATTTTACACCTTTGTGCCTAGGACTATATCCAAGGAACACACAACGTGTGGAGCAGAAAGCAAGTTTGCGTGTGTTATAGGGACGAACATTCGGCCAGCAAGCACAGCCAAAAACTCGAAGAGAATCATAGTTGGGCTTTGTATGAAGGAGACGTTCAACCGGAGTTTCAAACTTGATAACCTTGCTAGGGAGTAAATTTATGAGGAATGTGGCAGTAAGAAAAGCTTCATCCCAGAATTTCAAAGGCATAGATGCATTTGCAAGAAGAGACAAACCGACTTCAACAATGTGACGATGTTTGCGTTCGGCTGAACCATTTTGTTGATGAGCATGTGGACAAGAAACATGATGAGAGATGCCAACTTTTTGAAAGAAACTATTGAGTTTTTCATATTCACCACCCCAATCAGTTTGCATGGTTTTGATTTTTCTCTCAAACTTGCGTTCAACAAATTGTTGAAAATTTAGAAAAACTTGATAAACCTCAGAACGATTCTTAAGCAAGTAAATCCATGTAAATTTACTGAAATCATCTATGAAGCTTACATAATATGCATGTTTGCCAACAGAAAGAGGTGCAGGACCCCATACATCAGAGAACACTTGTTCCAAAGGAACAGTAGAAACACTAGTGGAAATAGGATATGGCAACTGATGACTTTTTCCTAATTGACAAGCATCACAAATATAAGGATTTATTTCTGGCTTGTAAGAGAGTTCATTATTCCTAAGAATCTGCTGCACCACAAACGAAGATGGATGTCCTAGACGGCGATGCCATGTAGAAGAAGTCGGCTTTATTGTGAGGAAGGCTTGCTTGGAAGAACCACTAGAAGAAGGCACTAGTGGGTAGAGACCGTCATGGCATGGACCTTTAAATAGAATCTTCCTTGTGACCTGATCCTTAACCAAAAAGAAAAACGGATGAAACTCTATGAACACATCATTATCTAGTGTGAGTTTATGAACTAATAGCAGATTTTTAGAGGAACTTGGAACATATAAAACATTATTGAGATGCAAAGAACTATTGGGGATGTGTAAAACTGAATGACCAACATGAGAGATTTGCATACCATGACCATTGGCGGTGTGAACATGATCACGTCCTTTGTACTTTTCATGCGTGGAGAGTTTGCTTAGTTCGCCCGTGATGTGATCTGTGGCACCAGTGTCAGGGTACCAGTTTGTATCAACACCATAAGAGGCTATGTTTGCAGTTTTGTCCTTGTGATCAGTGTCATCATCAGACTCATCCTTGTCGGTGTAGCGCCACCAACAATCACGTGCAGGGTGACCATGTATGTTGCAGATTTGACATGTAACATCAACATACTTGGTGGGAACAAGATCGCGGCGACGACCACCATCACGACGACGATTGTTGCCAGTGTCACGCCTATCATCACGGCGATCAGGGAGACGGCTGCCATCACGCCGACCACCATCATTGCGATCATCACCACGGCCACGATAGCCACGGTTGTCGTGATTGTCATCTCCGCGGCGATAGCCACGGTCATCATCATTGCGGCGAGGGCCGCGATCATCATCAGCGCGAGCACGATCACCACCACTACGAGGGCGATTGTCACGGCCGCGACGGGCAAGGTTGGCAGAGGAAGTGAATGAGTCTCCTGTTGCCTACAACATATTCTGACGCAGGTCATGGGCAGTGATTTGATCATATAGCTCATCAAGGGTGGTGGTAGGGTTGCTGTGGACAGCAGCAACAACTTCATTGTAGGAGCCATCGAGGCCATTAAGGATATAGCCAACAAGCTCGCCATCATCAATCTCTTTCCCGAGAGCCTTTAGTTCGGAGCTGAAGCTCTTCATCTTGGAGAAGTACTGAGCTGTGGTGAGGGAGTTTTTCTTGGTGCTGTTGAGCGCGCCGTGAAGGTGATTGACCTTGGAGAGCGACTGTGTGGAGAACATCCTGTTGATCACGGCCCAAACTGCTGCTGTGGTCTCAAGGCCAACAACATGAGCCAGGATGTCAGGAGACAAGGAGTTGAGGAGGTAACTCAGAACGGCTTGATCACGAGCAATCCATGCAGCATACTCCGGATTTGGGATAGATTTTTGTTTCTTCTCAGAATCTTCAACCTCCAGAAGTTTGGCTGGAGCACAATCAGTGCCATCGAGGAGACCTGTGACCTGAGCACCACGAATGGAAGGGAGGACGAGGGTCTTCCAAAAAATGAAGTTTCCACACACAAGTTTTTGGGAGGGAGGAGATCCAAGAGCAGCGGCGACCGAAGGAACCGACGATGAGGATGCCATGTGGATTTTGTGGTGTTTGGGTTTTGGATTTGTGTCTTGGTGCGGCGGCGGTAAAGAAAATTACGGCGGCGGCTCATTTGAGGCTTAGGGTTTTGGTCTTTGGGGTTTGAGTTTGTGTCTTGGTGCGGCGGCTCAAGATTGCAACGGCGGCAGGGTTTTTGGAGCTTGACGACGGCGACCGAGTAGTAGATCGGTGGCGGCGATTTTGGTTTTAGGGTTTTTTTTCGGCTGCTAGGTGGAAGAGGCAGGCTCTGATACCATATAGAATTGTTGCACTAGCCATCTAGACCAAAAGTCCGAACTGATGGAAAGGGGCTAGGCAATATATTTATATTCAACACTCCCCCTCACGTCTAGGCTATTTTAGTCCTTAGCGTGGGATAGGAGCGGGCCGCAGGATTTTTTTTTTTTGCTTTTTTTAATCCGCGTGAGCGGGGTCTCGAACTCAAGACCTCTTGGCTCTGATACCATATTGATTTGGCAGAAGCGATGACCCTGTTGGGGGCCTCGGGTACGTGTTATATAGCGATGGAATAGCCCCATCGGTGGCCTTACACAAGACGTATAGGAGTTGGAGTACTACTCCATAAACCTTGTACGTGTAGGTTTACAATATGTCTAACAGACTCTTTCCTAATCCTATACTTTCCTAATGAACTCTTGCAATACTTCTATTTCATGGACTCCCCCCATGCTGCTATTCCTGCCTTGATACAGTGGACCCATGTCCACAACACTAACTGTCTAGTTTCTTCAGTTTGTACTTCCCTTCAACCCTTACTCAGTTGTCTATAATTTCTGCACTTTAAAGTGCTATGGATAGGGAACCAAAATGACTATTTAGTGCCTACACATCTTCTTATGCAACACATCAAAATAGTTGGAATCCTACTGAAAAATAATAAACTCTCGAGTCGTAATCAAATGTGTTTATGTAAGCAGATTGTTGAGCAGATATATATTGTGCATATATTACATTAGTACTTTAGCACTTAGGCCCCTCCTCTCTTGTTTATCTGAGGACATGGAGGCCTCCCGCTGTACCTATATATGTACGTGCTTTGCACCCGAGTAATATATCGTGAGTTGCAATCTCTTCTACATGGTATCAGACACCCTTCTCGATCTTAACCTAACCTAGCCGCCGCGCTGCCCCTCTCGTGCGCTGCCGCCTTCCCCACCTCGCGCCGCCACCGCCTACCGTGCCGCTGCGCTCTCCCCTTCCCCACCTTGCGCCGCCGCCGTCTACCGCGCCACCGCGCCCCCTCCCCCACCCCCCCACCAAACCCTAGCGCCGTCTCTCCCTTCCGCGCGCCGTCATGTCGTCCATCTCCAACTCCAGCAACCCCTTCGCCTCCGATTCCTTCTCCGACGCCTCCCTCACCCCTAGCCCCGCCGTTCTTCGCGAGGTTCACATCGCCGACCACGTCCCCGTCAAGCTCTCCTACGCCGACAAAAACCATCACGCCTGGAGGACCTACTTCTACCTCCTCTTCCGCAAGTACCATCTCCGCGATCACATCGACGGCACCGTGGATCTCTTCAACCGCCGCGACGCCGACTGGCTCGCCATCGACGCCACCATCATCCGCTGGCTCTTCCTCACCATCTCGCCGGACATCTTCAAGACCGTCGTACGTGAGGGCGATGACGCTCGCACGGTGTGGACGAAGATCAACGGGCTCTTCACCGACAACAAGCTCCAGTGGATCGTCTTCCTGCAGCAAGAATTCTTCGGCACGCCACAGAACGATCTAACGATGGACGCCTACTGCCTGCGCCTCAAGGCCATCTCCGACGAGCTCCAGGACCTCGGCTTTGCGATGGGGGACGAGATCCTCCTCTCCACCCTCACCGCCGGTCTCAGCGAAGATCTCGGGAACGCCGCCTCCAACCTCACCCTCATGTCCGAGCCCACCTTCGAGCGCGCCGTCAACTATCTTCGTCTCGAGGAGCGCCGCCTGAAGAACGCGCGCACCCGTGCCATCCACACCGCCTTCGCTGCCGGGTACCGCGCCCCGGCCCCTCCGGCCCCAGCGACCCGCCAGCAGCCACCGCGCCCCCCGGCGCCCGCGGCGCCCTTCCCCGCCCCGCCTCCTCAGCAGCCGCAGCAGGGGCGCAACAACCGCCGCCGTCGCGGTGGCGGCCGCAACAACGGTGGCGGCAACGGCGGTGGCAACCCGCAGCCGACGCCCCCCTGGAGTGGAGGCTACAATCCGTGGACGGGCATCGTACACGCCTACACCATGCCGGTGCCGCGTCCGCCCGCTCCCGGCATCCTCGGACCGCGCCCGCCGACTCATCAGGCTCTCCTCGCCGCGACGCCGCCCTACCACACCACGCTGCCCTACAATGCCGCTCCATCGCCCTACACTCCGACCTTCAGCGCCCCGCCACCCTACGCGCCTCCCCAGCCCACGTACGACCCAGCGCTCTACACCACCCTCCAGCAGGCGCCTGCGCCTGGGTAATACGCCGGTGGCGGCGATTGGTTCATGGACACGGGTGCTTCCTCTCACATGGCCGCTCACCTGGGTAACCTCTCTCATTCTCTTCCCACCTCCACCGAGTCTCGCATCATTGTCGGTAACGGCGCCCGTCTTCCTATCTCCCATATAGGTTCTGCTAGTTTTCCTTCTTCCTCTAAACCATTGTCTTTAAATAATGTCATTGTGTCTCCCCATCTCATTCAGAATTTAGTCTCTATTAAACTCTTTCTCGTTGATAATTCTGTGACTGTGGAATTTGACGCTTCTGGTTTTTCTGTTAAGGACGCCCGTACACGGATGGTACTCCACCGATGTGAGAGCCCAGGCGATTTGTATCCCGTCCAGTCGTCTTCCACCCCCGGCGCCGGACCTCGTGCTTTCTCCGCCGGCATTGATCTTTGGCATGCTCGTCTTGGACACCCTAGTGCCGGCACGCTCCATCAAATAATGAGGGGTTTTTCGTTTTCATGTAATAAAAAGGCTACGCACAGTTGTGAAGCCTGTCGTGTCAGCAAACATGTTCGTCTTCCTTTTAGTAATTCCACCACAGTTGCATCTTTTCCGTTTGAGTTAATTCATAGCGATGTATGGACCTCTCCAATTCCGAGTAATTCTGGTTTTACTTATTACTTAGTCATTCTTGATGATTTTTCTCACTTTGTGTGGACGTTTCCCCTCCGTCACAAGTCCGCCGTCGCCGCCACTCTCACAGCCTTCTATGCCTATGTGTCCACCCAGTTTGGTCGCCCCATTCATGCCCTACAAACTGACAACGGAAAAGAGTTCGACAATCTCGCCATTCGCAACCTCCTATCCTCTCACGGCACAATCTTCCGTCTAACCTGTCCCTATACCTCCCAGCAAAATGGCCGTGCCGAGCGCGTCCTCCGCACACTCAATGATTGCGTCCGCACCCTACTCCTCCACGGTCATGTACCTCCCACCTTCTGGCCCGACGCCTTAGCCACCACCACTCTCCTAGTCAACCTCCGTCCGTGTCGTACTCATTGGAACTACACACCCCATCACCTACTTTTCGGCTCCCCTCCATCCTACGACGGCCTTAGGATTTTCGGTTGTCGTTGTTACACCAGCACGGCCGCCACCGCCCCTCACAAACTCGCCCCACGTTCCGTTCCATGTATTTTCCTTGGTTACCCAGCTAACACCAAAGGCTATCGCTGCTACGACCCCGTGTCCCATCGGATCATCACTTCGAGGCACATTTACTTTGATGAGTGTTGCTTCCCGTTTGCACAGGACTAGGTGATGCCCCCTTCGCCTTCCACGGGTGAAACCCCGCGTCGCCGCCTCCTTTCGCCGGCTGCGTCGGCTACGCCCTCGAGCTCCATCTCGGGTGCTTCTTCCTCGACCCCGCCTTCGTCGCCCTCGAGCCCTAGCTCGAGTGCCGAATCGTCGACTCCGTCCGCATCGCACTCGAGCCCTCGCTCGGGTGCCGACTCGTAGACTCCGTCCGCGTCGCCCTCGAGCCCTCGCTCGGGCGCCGCCCCGCCGACACCGCCCTCAGCACCATCGAGCTCCGCCTCGGGTGCTGCCGCGCCGACTCCACCCGCGTCGCCCTCGAGCTTCCGCTCGGGCACCATTTCGTCGACCGCGTCTCCCTCGAGTGGACACTCGGGTGGCGCCGCGCCTGCTCTGATGGGTCCCGTCAACCGCGCGCGCGCCGGCGTGTTTCGTCCGTCTACGCGGTATCCGGCGGACGTGTACGCATGCACTGCCGCGACCGCACCGTCACCGTCACCAGCGCCTTCACCGCTGCCCGCCTCGGCTCGGGCGGCTCTACGTGACCCGCTGTGGCTCGCGGCCATGCAGGAGGAGTTCGATGCCCTGCAGCGCAACAAGACGTGGCAGCTTGTTCCTCGACCCCGTCACGCCAACGTCATCACCGGGAAGTGGGTCTTCAAGCACAAGTTCCATCCGGACGTTACCCTCGAGCGCCACAAGGCGCATTGGGTCGTACGTGGCTTTCGCCAGCGTGCCGGCGTCAACTTCACCGACACATTCGCCCCGGTTGTCAAGCCCGGGACGATTCGCACCGTGCTCCAGCTCGCCGTGTCTCGCCGCTGGCCTGTCCACCAAATGGATGTCTCCAACGCCTTCCTCCATGGCCACCTTGAGGAGCAGGTGTTTTGCCAGCAGCCCACCGGCTTCGTCGACTCCGCCCACCCGGATCATGTGTGCCTGCTCTCGCGCTCACTATATGGGCTCAAGCAGGCTCCTCGCGCGTGGTACCAGCGCATCGCAGCATTCCTTCACCAACTCGGCTTCCGCTCCACACGCTCCGATGTCTCGTTGTTCGTCTTCCGTCTGGGAGATGCCATGGCGTACCTGCTGCTCTATGTCGATGACATCATCCTAACGGCCAGCACTCCCACACTACTGCAGCAGCTTACTGCTCGTCTTCGTGCTGAGTTCGCTCTCAAGGACTTGGGGCCTCTTCACTACTTCCTCGGCATTGAGGTTGTGCGCCGCCCAGATGGCTTCTTTCTGCATCAGAAGAAGTATGCCCACGAGCTCCTTGACCGCGCTGGGATGCTTAACTGCAGCCCCGTGACCACGCCCGTCGACACGAAGGCCAAGCTCTCCGCCACGGATGGTTCTCCGGCTCCGGATGCTTCACTCTACCGGTCCATCGTTGGGGCTCTCCAGTACCTGACCCTTACTAGACCAGAGCTACAGTATGCAGTTCAGCAGGTGTGCCTACATATGCACGCTCCCCGTGATGCTCATTGGACTGCGGTGAAGCGGATCCTTCGCTATGTCCGCGGCACCATGGACCTCGGCCTCTCGCTCCATGACTCTACTGCCACGGACATCATCGCCTACTCGGACGCTGACTGGGCCGGCTGCCCCGACACGCGACGCTCCACTTCCGGGTATTGCGTCTACCTCGGTCCGTCGCTCATCTCTTGTTCCTCCAAGCGGCAGCCCACGGTCTCTCGTTCCAGCGCCGAGGCGGAGTATCGAGCCGTCGCCAACGCTGTCGCCGAGTGTTCTTGGCTCCGGCAGCTTCTTCAGGAGCTCTCTTGTCCCGTCGACAAGGCCACCGTGGTGTACTGTGACAATGGCTCCGCTGTGTACCTCTCCGCCAACCCCGTTCATCATCGCCGGACGAAGCATATCGAGCTCGACATTCATTTTGTTCGCGAACAGGTGGCTCTTGGTCGTATACGTGTGCTACACGTACCCACTTCCCAGCAGTTGGCGGATATCATGACCAAAGGACTACCTTCAGCGAGCTTTGAGGAGTTTCGATCCAGTCTTTGCGTCCGCTCTGCCGACGCTTCGACTGCGGGGGGTGTTGAGCAGATATATATTGTGCATATATTACATTAGTACTTTAGTACTTAGGCCCCTCCTCTGTTGTTTATCTGAGGACATGGAGGCCTCCCGATGTACCTATATATGTACGTGCTTTGCACCCGAGTAATATATCGTGAGTTGCAATCTCTTCTACACAGATATAGAACATGTACAAGTTAGTCTGAAGTAGAACCTGTCATTTGCTTGTATCATGATATTTTCCCTGCACTTCCTTACAAAAGTAACATGATCTTCCCTAGGATCTTATTGCTTGTACCTTGCTGATACAAGCTCACATCTTTCGCATATAAATTTGCCGCTGCCAGCTATTTCTATTGCCTTTGATCCATTTTAGCTCATTGTTTGGCTTACAATTGCTGCTCTTGCTTCCATAAATCTACATTATGTTAATGACACTGGTTACCTTGTTTACAGTTCGGAGCTGGATGAACTCGAGAAGAGGCTGACCGCGTTGAATAATCCATAAATGGCGCCTCTTTACAACCATTCCCTTGGAGATTCGGAGACATTTTGCGTTTGTAAATATTTGATGGAGGACAGTGTATGAGAGATGAGAGGCAGACTAAGACGTCAGAGGGAGTTCTTATAAGAAAGGGAGTCCTGTAAAAATCTTGATTGATTGGCTATTTTGGCTGTTGCTTCGGGCTGCAGTTATCATAGCAGGCTGAAGTGGGTGTGGCTTTGCTTCCACGGAGTGATTCATTAGGCTATGCATATGGTTGGGTATAAAAACCCAGAGATTTCATAGGATAAAGTCTTTGATCCTCAGCACTATACGATTCCTCTTGTATGCTAATGTTTATTATTTCTCTGAGATGAGATGGTCACAGTATGCCTATGTGGCTATGTTAGGACCAATCAGCGAAGTTTCTATGTTTCCATTTTTTGAGGGGTGTGAATTTTTTTTTTTTTTTGAAAGTTTGAGGGGTGTGAAGTTGATAAGTAGAGGGGCTCAACTATCAAGGGCGGCTTTGGATTGTAGGCTTCAAAACAATATTAACTAGAAGAAAAACATGCGCGTTCCTGTGAGAATTGCCATGGAGCAAGATATCATCGACTATCAAGGATTAAGGGAAGTCACACTTTCCGTCGATGAATAGCAGCATTCACACCACAAAGAAAAGAAAAAATTATATTGATCAGAACAAATAAGATAGCGTGTACTTAAGCCAAGCTTTGATCACTTAGAGCATGTCTAACAGGCCCTGTATTCGCTCGCCCCGTATCGAGCGAATACAGGGCCCTGTAGATTATTTTCGCTTCGATTTCGAAGCCAAAAATTCATGTCGTCTAGCAAACCCCCTACTCCACCCCGTAAATTTAAAAACCAGAAAACGCGGGAGAAATTTTGTTCATCATAGGAGGAGGAGTTCATCATCGATCATTCATCATATACAAAATGCGCGATATTTTATACATCGCGACTTCTACCCTACCCGGGGACAACGGCGCTGGCCTCGCCGGAGCAGCGCCGGATCTAGCCTTGGCGCTCCTTGGCGATGAACGCCGCCACGAGAGCGACGTTCTCGGCCGCCTCCGCCTTCGCCGCGGCCTCCGACAGGGCCTTGGCCTTCGCGATGGCCTCCTCCTCCTCCTCGTCGGTCCGCGCGAAGACGAATTCGGCGCCCTCGCCCTCGCCCTCGCCGGATCCGGCGCCGCCTACTCCGCTGCTGCTACCCTAGCCGTCGTCGAAGCGGAGGCGGCGGCGCTCTCCTCCGCTGCTGCTTCCGGCGCCGGCCACGATGACGACGGCCTCCTCCTGCGCACGGCGGCGGCGCCCCTCCTCCTCCTCCTCCTCGCGGACGAAGCCTTCGTACCAGGCCTCGTCCATGTCCGGCGTCGCCGGCCGTTCGTGTTCGTACCGGCCTCCCGGCGCGAAATCCGCCAGGGAATGCGGCACCTCCGCTCCCTGGACAAGGTATCGGAGGACTCCCCTCCGCTTCGTGCCGACAGACGTGCGATGCTTCGCGCGCCATGCCGCTCGCGCTCGGAGGCGGCGCTCAGCCCGGCCTCCTCCCACGCGGCCACCTCCAAGGCCGGAACGGCGGCTCGAGGAAGCCATGGTGATGGCGGAGGCGGGGGTGGGCTTGCGGAAGCGGCGGCGGTGGTGGATGCGGAGGAATTTCTCGTCGGAGTGAGTGGCGGCGCGCGGCGGAGCTAGGGTTGCGAGTGGGGGGTTGGACCCCCACTCGCAGCCTTGCCCTGTATTTGTAGGGGGCGGGGGGGGGGGGGGGGGGGCGATTTGACGGGCCCCGTATTCGGCCGATACGGGCCATGCCGAATACGGGGCCTGCTAGACGGCCCGTTTAGCCCGCACCCCGTATCCCGCCGGAAAAATACGGGGTGCCGGCGATTTAGGGGGTCTGTTAGACTTGCTCTTACATGGGTCATCCTTCCAAGCCTGCAAATACTTGAACAGAAATTTCAGTGCATCAGACAATTCGCACAACCTGGCACGGACTTATGGCAGTTTAAAATCGAAAGCTTCAATTCCCACCAAGTGTTTTTTATTTGACGAAAACAGTAGAGCTCTGCTGCATTTTTATACTTCCTCCGATCCAGGAAAAACGTCAGGAGTTGTACATAAGCTGTTGTTTTCTCCTGACACTTTTAATGGATCGGAGGAAGTATTTTTTTTTTTGTTTTTGATACAATAGTACAAGAGGTTTGTACAAAGAAAAAAGGGCTCACCAAGTGTTCACCACAACTTTTTTTTTTTATACAATAGTACAAGAGGTTTGTACAAATAAAAAAAAGGGCTCACCAAGTGTTCACCGCAGCTACTGGAGAGGGAGGGACAGAGGGCCGGCCACTGAAATCCAAATTCGAAAATACTCCCTCCGATCCGGATTAAATGTTGCTGGATACAAACTGTGTACGTGTAACTTCATAGTATAACTCCCGACAGTTATTTGGGATCAGAGGTAGTAGAAGATTTGGCAGAGAGAATAAAACCGGAGCAACCTAAGGATAAGGTTGCTGGTATAGTCAGATTCTCCACTTGGAAGATGAGAAGTTCATGAGTGACCATTATGTTAAAATAATTTCTATTTTAAGGCTTATTATTACTCCAAGTTACATGCCGCACATGTACTTCTGGTTTTAAGGTTCAATCCTATAGCACACACCTTTTCTTTCCGTGTTCCGATATTTTCTTTGTTAGATGCTGTTGAATACGTAGCAGGCACAGCTTCACCTTGTTTTTTGTTCCATTACATGAAAATAGGCTAGTTGCTGAAATCAAAAGGACTGCAAGAACTGGCAATGAGGTCCAACGGGTACACTTCAAGAACTGGCAATGAAATGACAAAAGAGAGCAGATAGAATAACTAGTTCATTGTCCAGGTCCAACGGGTACATGTATGGCCTTATATATCTGGAAGTTAAGTATAAGAGACAAGCAACAGTTTTTTTAGGGAAAGACAGGCAACAGTTTATAAAACATATTCCTCCGATCCAAATACAGTGTCACAGTTTTGAACTGGGGTTAGTTCAAAACGGCGACACTTATTATTGATCGAAGGTAAGACAAGCAAACTGTAAACAGGTAATTAAGATGGCCTTTCTTGAATGCTTCTCATCGACTGGACTACGTGACGATGTACATGATTCTTGAATGCTTCTCATCCACTGGACTACGTGACGATGTACTTGAACCATTGAATCTTCATCTCTACACTAATATATTGTCCGTGGTAGACAGCAGGTGTTGTCTCGGCTTGGCTTTGTAACTTGAATGAGACTCTCCGTGTAGGAAAGTATGTTGAAGTTGAAGATATCCTGACCAACAAAATCAAACGACCCCGCTCTAGGATTCTTATACCTTAGTTGGCATAGACGAACAACCTCGCTTGTATCTTGATGTGCAACATCATAGTGGTAAAGACAATTACAACCGCAAATAAGCAAAACGTCTTTCCGAATGACAGATGAAATTCCGAACTTCCATAGCCCTGGCTCCGGTAAAATAATAACATGTTGCTGAACCCATTGATGGACTTCACCAAATTGTAACATCCAGATTACTTGTTTTCCATCATAGCATGAGCTAGGCATAATTCTCCACCTAGCTCAATAAAGTATAGTCGCTCACCTTTCGATGATGATAATTCAGTGTGGCATATGAAACTAAATGTTTCATCTTCAAATTTAAAGCGGACAATACCTTGCGGGGACCTTTCAACGAGTTCATCCCAGATGAAGAAATACAAAGAGCCCTTGAAGTGTGTGACGGAACCTGGATCAATTGGCAACGGCGGATCATGTGCAACACTCCTCCAGCACGGATCATTATCATCGCCACCAATAGTAAGAATTTCCATTCCCACACTGTAGGACATCTTGGAGAAATCTATGGAACGGTAAAATAACCGAGCAACCTTGTACGTATTCGTGCGAGGGTCAAGGCCCAAACTGACAGTTGGTAATTGCCACACACCCTCTTGGCCATCAGGCAACTTTAGGACTTGATGCATCGCAGGATTGAAGACATATGCAATGGTGTCAGTCAAGAACAATACGAGCCCATCGCAGTGCACCATTACGTAAGCTGACCCAAACTCGGCATTGAAGGTTGTGGAATGCACAAGGCACGCACTGTCCTGGCCCTCCTGCCATGAGTAGAAGGGGGTGTGGTTGGAAAAAGTGGTCGGCCAGGCCTCACTATCGATCACCTTGTCCAGTGTATGTGGGGTGATGAGGAAGGAAGGCTTATGTTGGTTTTTGGCAGATTGTTTGAGTTGCAAACGGATGAAGCATGGATCGGAGATGATGGCACGCCAGCTCTTGCTAACAGACTTGAACCGCATGAGAGCTTTAACAGGTAGCCGGAGAAGAATGTCAAAGACAATCTCATCAGGTATAACGGAGCGCACTCTCCTCTTATATACCTTCCGTATTTCTAGGCGGGTTTTCATGTCCACAGCCATCTTAGCCTTCGTGGCATCCTATATGCACAAACAAGACTATTCGTTAGGGAAAAACTTGTTCATAAAAAGGGATAGGCCTGCAGGGAATATGATGGTAGACATGAAATCGGGTCGGACTGCCGGTTCCCGGACCGATCCGGACACCAGACGGTCGACAACATGGACAGATCCTCACACCAGGCAGTCCGATCCCTTTTCATCTATCATCAGATTACACATATGGTCGACAACTCCGTCAGCCAGCGGAAAGATGTAAACAAAGTTCAACCAGAAAATTCTGTTCTTTGAGAGTGACGAACCAAAAAAATCTAATACAGTACTTGTATAGCAAGGAGTACAAGCTAAGCTTACATTCAGGGGACGGGCCTCCGCAAAGAATCCACTATTGGAGGAGCATAGAAGTGAAAGACGAAGGTAACTTACATTTGCATCAGCAGACCGACCGTCTGAGGCCACCGGAATCGCTTGAAGCCAAAACCTAACATGCGAGGACAATTCTTTCAAAGCAACTGGGTGCAAGTTGGAAATTGGCTTCCCTCTTTCTGCTCGCAAACGATTATAATCAAGAAAGCTAGATCTCCATGTCTTTCAGGATCTCGCGCAAAAAGATAGGAGCCGGGCTAACTCCAAACCGGAAAGAGGATCCGGGTGGCACGGCGTGGGATAAACAAGGTGGCGGTGTAGGCGGGAGGCCGTGGAGGCAGGGAAGCGTTGGAGAGTGCGGCGGAGGCGCGCGGGGTGGGAGGCGTTGAGGAAGGCGGAGGGAGGGTCGGAGAAGGCGGCGTGGAAAATACTACTGTAGTTGAGTTATTTCTTATTCATACGTCGAAAATTGAAGGCATTGATGGTCTTGATATTTGAAAGGCAAATCATGTTTTCTACGGTTTATCGAATCATTGAGCTGCCATTGGTCTTACTGGTAGTGACGACAACAGTTCAAAGGGTGCAACACAATGTCCATGATGACTTAATGATGTGCTGCATCAAGCAAAGGTATTTAAAAATCTTGATTGATAAAATTATGAATGATGTTCAAAAAAATTAGAGTTTTGCTATTTCCTAGAACTTATACAAATTCCTTATTGGTATGTTCCTAGCTTTTAACTATATTGAAATATGTTTGTACTTCTGTTCTAATTTTTTATTATGTAGTATTGATGTGTTGACACTATTTTGGTCTTTGCGTAATTTTATTAGAGTTTGCCCTACCTTAGAATTTTTTCGTCCTTTGCAACTTGAGATATCTATCAACCCTATCTAGTTACATGCCAAGTTAAGGTCATTTCTTTCCATTCCCTTTGTCAACTAATTTGCAATTTGTTGCCCAGAGCTAACATCAATAAGGCTTATATGCTCCACGCATGGGGTAGCCTTGGCAACCCAATACCGGTAAGGACATAGATTAAAATTTGTTGCACAAAACTGAAAATTCAAGGCATTGTCCATTGTTCAGTTGTAGTCAAGTGTAACTCCTTGTCTAGGTGGAATTTCAAATTAACAGTCTCCACTGAACTGCCGGACTAGTATATATCAAACAGTGATATGGAACTAGGGTGCACCCTAATGTGTATTTGAGATCTGGTGGGGAACTGTTGATTTTATGACCATTTACCCATTTAGCCTAAAAAATCTTGAAATCTTAAAGGCCAATTCATCTTGGTTGCATGCTATGTACACGAAGTGGGAGTGAGACTAAGTTTAGTCGCACATTGCTAGTGAGAGAGAGTTAAACCTACTTATAAGAGCATCTCTTCTATATCCACTAAGTGAGAATAGGAGAAGTTTACGTGCACTCCTCCTCCTCCACCGCCCGCCTCGCACACACGTCGAGTTTTGTGAACCGAGTTCGAGTTAGAACCCGTTTTGCTCGAAGATTAAATACATGCATGTGCATGTTCGACACGTACCCTTCTTTTTCCACCGCGACGCGCTTGTGTTATCTTCATGTCCTATTTCTATAGAGGAGAAGAACAAACGGATCTAGAACACCACTCACTCTTTGTCTCGCCATTGCCTAGTTCCTTTTGTTGTGCTGATTCCAGATTTTGCCATCCCGGTGACCGCATGCACGACCGTCCAAGAGAGCAGGCCTCCAAAACCCATCCCTTGAGATCGATCCTGCACCGGGAGAGGGACGATAAGAGTTTTGAGGAGTGTCTCAAAAACACTGCTCATTTCCGCTCGACTACTTCCTCTACGTCAGCGCACGTCTACGTGACCTTCAACACTATGGCTGAGGACGGCAACGCTGTGGTGGGGACCTTCTCGATCAAAGTGTGTGTGTTACTCTTATCTTTGTTTGCACAAGTATTTTCTCCATATGTAGATCTTGTTAGAAATAATGGGCTATTTCACTATCCCATGTAGTATTTCAGATTTTCTCTAAATCTCAAAGCCCATGTGTGTGTGAGGCCCATGTGTGATGCAGCCCAAAATGATGGCAGCTCACAAGTGAGTGGAATGGGAGCTAAATTTTAGTCCACATTGCTAGTTTGAGAGGAGTTGCACCACCTTATAAGGTGGAGTGTTCCACTAGTTGGTAAGTGAGTGAGAACAAGAGGCTCTCTCACGCGCTCCTCCTCCTCCGCCGCTCGCACGCACCGCCCGCCCGTCTCGTCGCGTCGCGTCGCGTCGCGACGCGCCGCGCCGCGCCGCGGGAATCTCGCCGAGCTGAGCTTTATTTTTGCAGTCCGGGAAAAACGGTCTGGACGGACGCGTCACAGTTAGTCGTTTCAGGTCGCTCCCGGATCGTGGGCTACTGTAACCGACCTGCGACGTGGACTTGGCCCACGTTGTACCCGTTAGGGTTTTCCCGAGCCGCACTATATATTGTCGTGCACTGCGTGCGCCGCACCACACACCAAACCAATCTAGGTTTTGCCAATCTCGTGCCTTACGCCGCCACCGTAGTCTACTCCATCCCGATCGCCGACGTGCACTGGCGAGTGGGAAAGCACTTGCGATCCTGTACGGGAGAGGGCTAATTAGGTTTTTGGGAAGCGCTCTGCGCGACTGCTCAAGTTCGTCATCACGGCTCGTCTTCCCGGTCGCTCGGTGGGACCTAAATCTCGTCGTCTTCAACGCCGTCTTCTTCGACCGGTCATCGCCAACGTTGTCGTCAACAACATCGGTACGGAAACGGCTACGACTACTTCCTACACCACGGATCGGTACGTGTTGCGTGATCCGATCTGCGGGCTTAACATGTTTTCTGTTAGTATGATGTTGTTCATGTTAGTAGCGATTGTTGTCATGCTTAATATTCTGGAATTAATCATGGAATTATTGCCTAATTACTCAACAATCCAAAAACCTAATTATAGGCAATTTCCTGAGTTATCAATGGCTGGTTTTGCTGATGCTATGAGACCGGAAAAGTTTACCGGTGTGAGCTTTAAGAGGTGGCAAGTGAAGTGCCAGCTCTGGCTGATGGCTTTGAAAATATTCCATGTCAGTAAAGGCATGCCTGAGGGAACTATTTCTGAGCAAGATCAGGAAAAGTTCCGGTATGACAATACTGCCTTCAGGGGATGTATTCTTAGCATTCTTGACGGCAAGGAGCTCTGGGAAGCACTGAATGCGAAATTCGGTGCATCCGATGCTGGCAGTGAACTCTATGTCATGGAGAGTTTCCATGATTACAGGATGGTCAATAACCGTTCTGTAGTGGAACAGGCTCATGAAATAGAGTGTATTGCAAAGGAGCTCGAACTTCTTAAGTGTGCCATACCCGACAAGTTTGTGGCTGGGTGCATTATTGCAAAGTTGCCTATGTCTTGGAGGAACTTCGCCACAACTCTCAAACATAAGAGACAGGAGATATCAGTTGAAAATCTGATTGCGTCTCTTGATGTTGAGGAGAAATCTCGGGCTAAGGACACTAATGAGAGAGGCGGTGAGGGTCAGTCTAGCGCCAACATGGTGCAGAAGAACTCACATGTCAAGAACAAAGTGAAAGAACAAACAATGCCCGGATGTCGCCTAGAGGGGGGGGGGGTGAATAGGCGATTAAAACTTTTTCTAATTAGGGGCTTGATAATTGCAGAATAAAACTATGTGTTTAAATTAACAAGCCAACAACCTAATTACTAGGCTCACCTATGTGTACCAACAACTTATGCTAAGCAAGACAAGCAACAAGGAGATAGCAAGATATGAACTTCAAGCACGAAGGCTATCACAATGTAAATTGCATAAGTAAAGCTCGGGTAT
The DNA here is from genome assembly GCA_012064385.1 of Puccinellia tenuiflora. Lineage (NCBI taxonomy): Eukaryota > Viridiplantae > Streptophyta > Magnoliopsida > Poales > Poaceae > Puccinellia > Puccinellia tenuiflora. The sequence continues at coordinate 20,866 of QRDG01002184.1, read as the reverse complement.
AGAAATAACCGAGGCACGCGGAGACGAGGATGTATTCCCGAGTTCCTCCTTGTTAAGGGAGTACGTCTCGTTGGAGGGGTGTGAGCTCGCCACAAGAGGCCTACTCAAGATGCCACAAAGGCCTCACCCTATTCTCCGACGAACCTCACCCAAGAGATTGGTTCACCTTCCACTATCGGAATCCTTCAAGGCGGATTCCGGAGCCCTTTACAACTCTTCTTGGGGCACACACCCACAACTCAATTGGGAGCTCCCAAACTTGTGCCGAAGCTTCACAAGCGAAGACTTCGCGGCACCTCCAACCGTCTAGGGTACACAATGCACCCAAGAGGCAACAAGCTCTTGGGAACACAATGCACCCAAGAGTAACAAGCTCTTCAACCTTCAACTTCACGTATCACCGTGGAGAGAGCAACCCGATGCAACAAATGCAAGAGGCAAGAACACACGAAGTGGTCAAGTCCTTCACTCTCAAATTCCAACCAAGCAACAAATGCTTTGGGGGGAATAAGAGAGGAAGAACAAAGGGGATGAGCACAAAGCAACCCCAAATCTAGATCCACTAGGTTCCCCTCACTTAGAGGAGAATTTGATTGGTGGAATGGTAGATCTAGATCTCCTCTCTTGTTTCCCTAAAGATGGGCAAGAATCATTGGAGGGAAGTGGAGGAATCAAGCTCTCAAAGATGTGCAACAATGGAGGAGAGAGAGAGCAAAAGGTTCACCAAGAAGCTTAGAACCGTTGGGGAAGAAGGGGCACTTAAATAGGTGCCCTGGAAAATCTGGCCGTTGGGCACAGAATCCCGCAGGAGCGGAAGTACCGGCCCAAGGGGCGGTACTACCGCCCCATGTAAAAACAGCCCCAACGGCTCTCTTCAGAGAAGAAAACCCGCAGGACCGGTAGTACCGGCCCAAAGGGCGGTACTTCCGGCCCACCCAAAACTAGCCTGCCAAGGGTTAGAAGAGAAAGCCCGCGAGGTCGGTAGTACCGGAAAGAGGACCGGTACTTCCGGTTTAGCGGTAGTACCGGTACCACTTCCGGTGCTACTTCCGTTAAGAGTCCAGTACCCAACTTTCGCAAGCGGCACTGGGCTCCGGAAGTGACTCCGGAAGTTCCGGGCGGTAGTACCGCTGGGAGCACCGGTACTTCCGGTTTAGCGGTAGTTCCGGTGCTACTTCCGGTGGTACTTCCGTTTGAGTCCAGTACCCAACTTTCGTAAGCGGTACTGGGCTCCAGAAGTGCCTCCGGAAGTTCCGAGTGGTAGTACCGTCCGATTGACCGGTACTTCCGGTAACTGAAAAACAGCAGAACCCTGAAACTGAATAACTTTTGCGTGGAAGCTCCGAATCGAGTGAATCCAATTTTGTTGGAAAGAGGACGACAAGAGCTTACACTACAAAAAGTCAAAATATTGAAACAAGCTAGGGAGATTGTGCAAAGGGATAGAATGGTGAGACCTTTCCAAGCGGATGAACCGGCAAAATCTCCAAAACCGAAAACGCACAAGCTTTTCATCAAGACTCCGTTTTCTATGATCTTGGGCTTGTTTCGAAGATAATCACAAGCCCTACAAGATCATGCATATACACATCATAGTCTATCATGTGAGGAGGAAAACATAAGGAGAGAGTTTGACCTCTTGTAGAAGGGACAAACCGGTAAAACCTCCGATATCAAAAACGTAAGAAGATATTCATGAGATCCGTTTTTGATGAACTAGAGCTTGGTATGGAGATGAACACAAGCTCTAAATTCTCACATGGATAAAAGCCAAATAAGAACCAATAAAGATGATTGCATGGATGCAAAGGTTTGAGCTCTCCACGAACGATACAATCAAGATACTCGGTCGAGAGCCCCTCTTGATAGTACGGCTATCTATCCTATAACCCGGTCTCTCACTAAACATAATGAGACCGGTAAAATAGAAACCCTATCAAGATCATACCTTTGCCTTGCGCTTAAACCACTTGAGGTCGATGAAGACAATCTTCAACTCCTCAAGACGCACCACCTTTCTTCATTGCGCTTCGCTTGGTGAAGATTCACATGACACTCCCCCATACACCAAGATGGGGAAAGCACTCTTCGGCATATCTTCACTTGGACTTGAGTGTCGATCAACCCGCACTTAGCCTTGATCAACACAAATCTTTTCTTCCCTTGAGCTTGACTCCAACCAATGGAGACAAGCAAGCTTGGCCTTGATCAACACATGATCTTGACACAAGCTAAAGGACAACCTACACATAGAGCTCAATGCAAATATTAGTCCATAGAGATTGTCATTAATTACCAAAACCATGCATGGGATCAACCATGCACTTTCACAAAGGGAATTTCAAGCCCTCGTTCAATAAGCCTGTAAAGACTACTGACTTCAAAAAGAAGAAGAAGAAGAAGGTGAACAAAGCTGAGCAGGGAGGATGTTATACCTGCGGACAGCATGGCCACTATTCCAAGAACTACCCTGAACGTGCAGATCGCAAAGGAAAAGATGGCACCAATACTGTCAACGTCGTGACCGCTAGCAATACTGATGGGTATGGTAATTTACCTGTTGTGCTTTCAGTATTTCAATCTCCATGTTGGTGGATTGATACGGGTGCTAATGTTCATGTGTGTTCTGACATCTCTATGTTCACTTCTTACCAGGTCGCACGGGATTCCTCCGTCCTAATGGGGAATGGATCACATGCTTCTGTTCGTGGTGTTGGCATGGTAGATCTTAAGTTTACTTCGGATAAGATCGTGCAGCTGAGGAACGTGCATCATGTCCCTACTATGAACAAGAATCTCGTTAGCGGCTCCCTTCTATGCAGAGATGGGTTTAAAGTAGTCTTAGAGTCCAATAAAGTGGTTGTGTCAAAGTTTGGACAATTTATTGGTAAAGGTTATGAGTGCGGAGGCTTGTTCCGCTTTTCCCTTTCAGATTTTTGTAATAAGTCAGTAAACCATATTTGTGGCAATGTTGATTCGGATGCTAGTGTTTGGCACTCTCGTTTATGTCATGTTAATTTTGGTTTAATGTCTCGGCTATCCAGCATGTGTTTAATTCCAAAATTCACTATTGCCAAAGGTTCTAAGTGCCATAGTTGTGTGCAATCTAAGCAACCTCGGAAGCCTCACATGGCGGCCGAGGAGAGAAACTTGGCACCTGTAGAACTCATACATTCTGATCTATGCGAGATGAATGGTATGTTGACAAAAGGTGGAAAGAGATATTTCATGACATTAATTGATGATGCTACTAGGTTCTGCTATGTGTATTTGTTGCAAACTAAAGATGAAGCTTTAGACTACTTTAAAATCTATAAGGCTGAAGTTGAAAATCAATTAGAGAGAAAGATCAAGCGTCTTAGGTCGGATCGTGGTGGAGAATATTTTGCAAAAATATTTGACGAATTTTGTGAGGAACACGGCATTATTCATGAGAGGACGCCTCCCTACTCGCCCCAATCAAACGGGATTGCCGAGAGTAAAAACCGCACGCTGACCGACTTGGTGAATTCCATGTTGGACACTGCGGGTTTATCTAAGGCATGGTGGGGGGAGGCCTTGTTGACTTCATGTCATGTCCTGAATAGAGTTCCTAACAAGAATAAAGAGAAAACCCCTTATGAGGAGTGGGTTGGAAGAAAGCCATCACTTTCTTATTTGCGTACTTGGGGATGCTTGGCGAAAGTCAACATTCCTATTCCGAAGAAACGCAAACTCGGACCAAAGACAGTGGATTGTATTTTTCTTGGCTATGCGCCGCGTAGCGTTGGTTATAGATTTTTAGTGGTTAAATCTGAGGTTCCGGATATGCATGTTGATACTATAATGGAATCTCGTGATGCAACATTTTTTGAGAATATGTTTCCTATGAAAGATATGCATAGTACTACTAGAATTTTTTCTAAGATAATTCCTGAATCTAGTACATCGAATGATCATTCTGAACAACCACTTGAGACTGTCCTGGAGAAGGATGACAATGAAGCTCCTAAGAGGAGCAAGAGACAAAGGATTGAAAAATCTTTTGGTGATGATTTCATTGTGTACCTTGTGGACAATACTCCTACGTCCATTGCAGAGGTGTTCGCATCTCCTGAAGCGGATGACTGGAAAGAAGCTGTCCATAATGAGATGGACTCGATTCTTTCTAATGGGACATGGGAACTGTCTGAACGACAGTATGGGTGCAAACCAGTGGGTTGTAAGTGGGTGTTTAAGAAGAAGCTGCGGCCTGATGGTACTATTGAGAAGTACAAGGCGCGGCTTGTGGCCAAGGGCTACACGCAGAGAGAAGGCGAAGATTACTTTGATACCTATTCACCTGTCGCTAGACTGACCACCATTCGTGTACTACTTTCCCTGGCTGCCTCTTATGGTCTTATCGTTCATCAAATGGACGTAAAGATAGCTTTCCTTAATGGAGAGTTGGAAGAGGAGATCTATATGGATCAGCCTGATGGGTTCGTGGTAAAGGGTGAAGAGAGAAAGGTATGCAAGTTGTTGAAGTCCTTGTACGGACTGAAACAAACACCTAAGCAATGGCATGAGAAGTTTGACAGAACTTTGACTTCTACGGGCTTTGCCATTAAATGAGGCTGATAGGTGTGTGTATTATCGCCATGGTGGGGGCGATAGTGTCATATTATGCTTGTATGTCGATGACATATTGATATTTGGTACAAGCATGAATGTGATAAATGAGGTCAAGTCGTTTCTGTCAAAATGCTTTGACATGAAAGATCTGGGAGAAGCTGATGTAATTCTGAACATCAAGCTCATTAAGGATGAGAGTGGGATTGTTTTAACACAATCACACTATGTTGAGAAGGTCTTGAGCCGGTTCGGTTTTATAGACAGCAAGCCTTCTCCAACACCTTATGATCCTAGTGTGGCACTTCGAAAGAACAAGAAGGAATCGATAGATCAATTGAGATACTCTCAGATAATCGGTTCACTCATGTACCTCGCGAGCGCGACGAGACCTGATATCTCATATGCTGTAAGCAAGTTGAGCAGGTTCATGTCAAACCTGGGTAATGATCATTGGCATGCACTTGAAAGGGTCATGCGCTATCTGAACGGTACAATGAGCTATGGGATTCACTATTCTGGGCACCCTGCCGTGCTAGAGGGATATAGTGACTCTAACTGGATTTCAGATGCTGATGAGCTCTACGCCACAAGTGGGTATGCATTTACCCTTGGAGGTGGCGCAGTGTCATGGAGGTCTTGTAAACAGATCATATTGACGAGGTCAACTATGGAAGCAGAACTTACTGCTTTGGATACAGCCACTGTAGAGGCAGAATGACTGCGTGAGCTCTTGATGGACTTACCGGTGATTGACAAACCATTGCCGGCCATCCCTATGAACTGTGATAACCAAACGGTGATTGTCAAAGTGAACAGTGCTAAGGATAATGCGAAGTCATCAAGACACGTTAAAAGACGTTTGAAATCTGTCAGGAAATTGAAAAACTCCGGAGTAATTACTGTTACGTATATTCAAACAGACAAAAACCTGGCAGATCCCTTTACAAAGGGACTATCACGAAATGTGATAGAGAGTGCATCGAGGGAGATGGGTATGAGACCCATGAGTGTTACACCATAGTGGTAACCCAACCTATGTGATCGGAGATCCCGTGAAGTATGACCTGGGAAAAACAATCTAGTGATTTAACGGAGGAGAGCTTTATGTTACCCTCTCTAAGTGAAGATGCACAAGCTCTCAGATAGCTGTAAGGCAGGTTGGCCATATACCTTAATGTGGTTCTATTGGCTATTTATAGCAAAGATGCTGTCCTACAGAGCATTCTTGAAAAAACACACCTATATGAGTTCCGACTGTTAAACGTCGCAGTCTATGAGATTTGGGTGATCTCTAGTAAACTCATGAAGAGACCAGGGAGTACGACGCATATGCTCCACCCGCGGGGTAGGCTACTGGAAGCCAGGTACTAGTTATGACTTTGAGTGAAGTCTATTGGCACCAAACTTGCAATTCAAGGTTCGTCCATTATTCAAGTTGCTGGTAGATATAGCTTGAAGCTCTAGGCGGAAGTTCAACTTAACAGTCTCTGCTGAAACACTGGTATATAAACAAGAAACGAGGATTGGCAAATCTTCAAATGGGCATTTGAGATTTGGTGGGGGATTGTTACAAATAATGGGCTATTTCACTAGCCCATGTAGTATTTCAGATTTTCTCTAAATCTCAAAGCCCACGTGTGTGTGAGGCCCATGTGTGATGCAGCCCAAAATGATGGCAGCTCACAAGTGAGTGGAGTGGGAGCTAAAGTTTAGTCCCACATTGCTAGTTTGAGAGGAGTTGCACCACCTTATAAGGTGGAGTGTTCCACTAGTTGGTAAGTGAGTGAGAACAAGAGGCTCTCTCACGCGCTCCTCCTCCGCCGCTCGCACGCGCCGCGCCGCGGGTTGCGGGAATCTCGCCGAGCTGAGCTTTATTTTTGCAGTCCGGGAAAAACGGTCTGGACGGACGCGTCACAGTTAGTCGTTTCGGGTCGCTCCCGGATCGTGGGCTACTGTAACCGACCTGCGACGAGTTGTACCCGTTAGGGTTTTGCCGAGCCGCACTACATATTGTCGTGCACTGCGTGCGCCGCACCACACACCAAACCAATCTAGGTTTTGCCAATCTCGTGACTTTCGCCGCCACCATAGTCTACTCCATCCCGATCGTCGGCGTGCACCGGCGAGTGGGAAAGCAGGTCTCCGGAACCGTTAGCTCTTGCGATCCTGTACGGGAGAGGGCTAATTAGGTTTTTGGGAAGCGCTCTGCGCGACTGCTCAAGTTCGTCATCACGGCTCGTCTTCCCGGTCGCTCGGTGGGACCTAAAGCTCGTCGTCTTCAACGCCGTCTTCTTCGACCGGTCATCGCCAACGTTGTCGTCAACAACATCGGTACGGCAACGGCTACGACTACTTCCTCCACCACGGATCGGTACGTGTTGCGTGATCCAATCTGCTGGCTTAACATGTTTTCTGCTAGTATGCTGCTGTTCATGTTAGTAGCGATTGTTGTCATGCTTAATATTCTGGAATTAATCATGGAATTATTGCCTAATTACTCAACAGATCTGCTAGATATGTCTAGTTTGTCATATGTGGTTAAGTTTACTATTGCATATGTGATGTTTCTTTGTTAATTAAACTCATCCGAAAATTGCTTAATATTCCAACACTACGATATGTAGATCATCCTTCCCAATAACACCTGATTTAACACCTGATCTAATCACTGAATTTTACATAAGAGTGGGTTGTTTTGTTTCAGGGAAGCCCAAGACGTGGCCACTCAATATGCCGAAATTTTTGGTTGTCACCAGGGCCAGTTTCCAATAGTTATTTGGATATTCCCGCTCATTATCGGAGAATGACAGATGCCGAATTGAAATATTTGGAGGAGCTCCTTCGGAAATACTAAGGAAACGGAAAGGAAAACTAATATATGTTGGTGGAATATTGATTCTCATTCATTGATGATATTGTATATGGTATCATTCTTCCGGTAGCCAAAAGAGTTATACATAGGACGAGATTCTTTTGGCAAGTCGGTACTAAGAAAAAAGAAATGACAACTGGCTGACTAGACGGGACGTGGTTTGTCATCTAAAAGACCAGGGGGTCAAGGTATTCATGACCTTTAGGTGAAAGCACAACCATCCTTGGTAGATGGGTTTCAAACTTTTTATCGAGGATGGGGTCTGGCAACCACTCCTGAGAAGAAAGTAAATATGATCAAATGTATCATCACATGTTAATTGGAAACTGAAGAACTCACACTTCTGGGATGGTCTAATGGCCGACGAAGAAATATTTCTTCCATTTTGGATCATTTGTTACCAAGGGCGGCTCTGAAATCAGATTATGTGGGGATAAGTGGTTAGGAAATACCACCATCACGGAACAATATCGAACAATTTATGATATTGTCCAGCATGAGAGCGATACAATTGCTACCGTTTTGGTTACATCTCCACCGAATATGAAGTTCGAGATTTACTTGGACCGAGAATGCTCTTCGTGGAAGGTTGACAATGTTTTTTTTTTTTTGGAAAAGGTCAATTGTTGCAACGTACTAGCGACTTTCACTGGAATGTCCAATGTACAGGTATTTTGTGCAAAGTTTCCTTGCACGAATCTTAACACGCTTGCGGACGTAGGATAAGGCCGGGACGGCCAAGCCCTTACAGAATCGCTGCGTTAGTTAAGCACACATTGTACTAATTCCCATCTTCACTTATTCATGGTCCATGCATGTCATCCCCATCTTGAGTCGCCATGATGCACTGCTCTTGCCCCAACGGGGATGACACCATCTGCTCATGGCACATCTTCTTGTGAGGATATGACTGCAGCCAGTCCCCAAGCCGTTTGTGGTCTCCCTTGACAACTGCAGCAGCAAATATGTTATGCTAGACAATATATCCATCAACCAGTTATGAGCTCATTTTAATTTTGTAATAATTAACTGAAGCTGGTATTAGAAAATAAGATGAAACCATGTATTACCTGGAGCAGCGGTCATATCGACATGGCTGGAGATGGTGCTGTGTGATACTTCTGTGGTTAATCTCACACAATGATAGACTCCTTGCAGAATCTTGTTCGCCATGTCGACGGCGATGATCCACGTCCCCGACTTGTTGATGTAGCGGTTGGCCATGAAGCAGACAACATTGTCTTGGTGCAAGCTCAGCCTGGGCATGTCAAGGTAGATCGAACCAAGAGTGCGCTGGCCTTCATAGCCATCGTCGCTGTCCCACTCCGGCGTCTCAGGCAGCAGTCCGTCAAAGCATACACCGTCGGCCACCGAGACGTCCAGGTCGCAGACATCAGAGCACTTGCGCCAACTCTCGAGCTCGCGCCAAGGGGTCGTGGCGGTGGTGGTGGTGCTCCAGGAGGTGGCGCGCCAGCTCTGGAAGATCGGGCGGCACACCACCTCGACAAACCTGATGCGGGAGGATGTCGCCGGAGCCAGATACTTGGTCGATGGCCACCTCGCGAGGTCTGCATATGGAGCCGACACAGGGCGTCGATTCCTTGGAGAGGCCTGTCGGTGGCAGCGGGAGGTGGTGGAGCTCTGGGCGCTCGCCGTCGAGCACGTCGCAGAAGAGGATACCATTCCAGATGTCGACGAATTAAGGCGACCATGGAGCCGCCGCCGACAGGGATCGCCTCGTAGGTCACGCATGTGGTCGAAGCTACCGTCGACGACGGGTACGGTCATCAGGACGGGCGTCTTGATGGTCCATGTCTGTGTCGTCGAGCTGTAGAGGAAGAGGTCGAACTCCCCTGGCTCTTCACTGACTAGTGCGGTGATGAGGTAGTCACCGTCGCCGCCGTCAGGGTGGGGCAGGAGGCAGGTAGCACATAGTTCGCCGTAAAAGCGCTTATTGCCGCCGGGTTGCTGCGGGATCCGGGATCGGGTGCAGCGAGGCGGCGCCGGGCTGGTAGAGGAAGAACTAGGGATCCAACGACCACTTCCGGCGGAAGGCGATGCTGAGGAGGACGAGGCCGCCGAGGGTGGCGACGACGATGGGCTGCTGAGTGAACTGGGTGCCGTCGCACCTGATGAGGACGTTGGAGACGCGAGGCGGACGGGCGACGAACAGGCTGACCTGGATCACGAATTCACGATGTCGCGCCGGCGGCCGTCCGGGTCCGTGAAGACGTGGCGGGCGGTGGTGGCGTTGATGCTGGAGCCGATGAAGAGCTTGCGGTCGAGGAGGCAGCTCTCGAGCGGGTCGGTGCAAGCTTCTTGGCCGTCGGCGACGTGCGGTCGCCTTAACATAATGCTGTAAACATCCATCGTTGGTTTTTCTTGGCTTTGAATCTGATTTTCTAGGATGGATCCAGTGCGATTTAACGGCCTAGGTAGGCTTCGATCTTCAGCCAGATGAGTTTGAGACGGAAACTGAGAACGGTGGAGGGGATGAAGGAGAACGGGTGGCGGCGGCCACACGGAGTAGAAACACAATGTTTTTTTTCTTTCTTTTTTGGGAGCGACTAGTTTTAGGTGGACCCAGAATTTAGCTTAATTCTAGGTCAGTTGCAAGTAGACCTGGCCATGGGCCGGGCCGGGCCCGGAAAAGCCCGCAGAAGAAAACATAGGCACAAGCCCACCCAGGCCCTATCGTCGGGCCTAGAATTGAGGCCCAAGCCCGGCCCATTGGCAAAAAATAGAGGCGGGCCTAGGACTGTGGGCCAGGCCTCTTCCGTAAATCGCACATATGTGAAGCCCAAGCGAATCCTTTGGGCTTAAAATGCACGCCCAAGCCCACCCGCGGACCTCAAAACTCAGGCCCAAGCCCTAAAAATTTGGGCCGGGCCTGGGCGGGCCGACCGGGCCAGGCTTCCCATGGCCACGACTTGCAAGTTGCAACCCACCCAAGTGCATCACGATGCAAAAAAAAAAAATTGTCGCAAGTGATCGAAAAACTCATTTACAACCCACTAACAACTCACTTGACACACGAATCACGATGCAAATCTAACAACCCGAGAGGTGACCGAGCTCTACGGTCGACCGATAACTAGGAAAACTGAAAAAGTAGGAACACACATAACATTACTATTGCAAGGGTAACACCGCCATTGAGTTCCAAGAACTTCAGAGTACAGAACGACCATATACTCCTTACCTTTCAGTACAAGATACAAGGTGACCTCACTTTCTCTCCGAAAATAATGGAAACAAGAAAAGCCAGGAACCCATTCTGTATGATGTGACTCATGTCTGTCTATTATCCATTAAGTTAAGCAAGTCTAACACCACAGTGTATCTTGGAAGGGAACAGCAAGCTCAGGCTGGTAGCTCTAGCTTCACATTGTTCTTCCAGCTGCAAAATGTTTGGAGACTACGGTCAGTGGAAAGCAACCAGGCGAACGGGCTGGGGAGCACGGCCCACAACAACACATGCTGGGAATGTAACAAAAAGATAGAATGCAGGACGCATCAAGATGTAATGGACTATTATCGTTGGAAAATGAGAGAGTGGTTCTGCATTCGTGGGTAATTAGTCCGTGACTGATTACAAGACAGAGGGTTATCCATTGGATTAATCTTTCTGGGCTGTATGGATTGACTGGATCATAAAATCCCACCGATGCTTCATATTAGTACAGAAATGATATGGTGAAGCGAAGGCAATACCTTAGTATGTAGTAGTAGAAGAAGTCACCGTACAGCAGAGTCTGAACAATACCCGCAATCCAGCCTGCATTGAAAAATCTCGGTTACAAAATGAGTAATGATCACATCTACTGTAGTCATAAGGAATGGGAAGGTATGGTGCATAGAGTCCATACTTATCCAGTGAACAAAATGGGGCTCGGTGAAGTATCGGAAAATCCAGTTAAGAATATAAAGTACACGGTAGGCACTGCATCACCACCAGGGTAAATATGTTAGGAAAACTTTAATGCAGTAGCATCATTCTTCAAGCTATAAAATGAAAAATAAAGGAAAATGAGGTTCTGAGATGATAATTGAATACCAGAATATGACATTAGAAAATTCATATAACCAAGGAATCTATACGAAAACACAATTATAGAAATGGTAGATTGATCAATATATTATTTGAAGGCAGCTTTATCATACAAAGTATAGTCCTAAGCTTTATTTGTGTCCATGCAAAGGCAAAAAAAGTGTGTCTTCAAAGAAACTGGAGCAGACGTTACCCCAGAAAGAAGACATATTGGGCAGTCAAGTTATCAATATTCCTCGTGCGCTGTAGCAACACGAGTTGAGGCAGAATTGCTACAGCTTCCAAATAAATGGAAAATGCCCACATCACCTGTCCAGATTAATGGCACAAATGATCACAAAAGTGCAATCTAGACAGTAAGATTTCAACAGTAGTATATCTGTATATGGCAACACCCATTACATCACCATACAATGGCTCGAACAACTAAGAATCAAATGCTACTACAATCTAGAAAGGTAAAGATTTGGTATCATAACAGCATCATAGTGAGAATGTAGGAACCAACAAAACTGACCTCTCTAAAAGTAAACTTTTCATTGAGGAGGAGACCCAGAACCAAACATGGAAGCACTATGAAATGATGGCGAAAGGTGTCATGCTCCTTGTCATAAGTTCTACGCACAATCTTATGCCGTCTCATGTACCAAACTATTGTGAAAGAGCTCGCCAGGAAGACCAGCTTCATGAATGTGTTATATAAAGATATAAAATGAAACAAGTCCAAGTAACGAGTTGCAAACACAAGTGCATATAGCTCCTGCGTCTTCAGAGATATGCCTGCAGGAAATTGTCAAATATAAAACACAGAGACCAATGAAACTAAGCCTAGGAAGCAGCAGGAACAAACTTTTACTGTTTATGAGACATATGCCAGTAGCATGAGGGTAGTCAGAAAACAGACGCCAATGAAACTAAGTCTAGGAAGCAGTGCAATTATTCTTACCTAATGAATGTGGTACTTGAAAACTCTGCCGTTCTTATTATAATTTTAAGTCTAGGAAGCAGTGCGAGATGTGTGATTCTTGGGTGACAACACACTCATGAATGTGGTATATGAAAACTCTACCATTCTTATTATGTTTTTATGATCCTGACTTGTTCGGGGATATATTGGTTCTGTTTATGGCAAATCATATCAACTGCAGCACATATTGTCTTTTGTATGAGATATACAAATCGTCTCTTTTCACAGATTATCAACACATGAACTTCCTGGTTTAGTTTATGGGGCGGCTAGTCAGGCAGCGTTGCCACATTGGTGATCAGCATGGTTAGCCCGCCTGAGATTGGTTCAATTGCTTCCTTCAGATGCAGGGTTTCTGACTGCTGTCGGTATGTTCCACCAATTTGAGTGTTCACTGGGTTTGCCTCCGAGTTGGTGTACAATCATCGGTGGTAGGTTTCTTTTTTTTAAGTCTTACAAAGTGATCTTCAGTACTTGCTTTGATTCAGCATAGAAGCACCGATGGTACAGTGAATAGGAGTGTACAAGTGTATTTGAGCAGCTAATATGCACCATTGTATTCCAATCTTTTTCTGTTATTCTCTTTTCAGCTTATGCAACTGATGATATATTAATTCATAAGTGGGGAACTTACTATTCCACTCTTATGTACTGAAGATTCAATGCATTCTTATGTGGAACTCTAATTCCTTGCATTGGAGTATCCACCAGTACTACTACAACTCATATGCTCCCTGATATGATTGTAATTCCTCTCCATTCACAGATGAAATCGACCTTCCCTCTTTTCCATCAACAAATTCCTGGCGCAATCTATAACTAAAAGTGCATTATTGCACACACCAACATTTTCCCGGTATCGAGCGCCCCAGGTTCCGATACACGGAAACGAGAAACCAACAGATAAAACTGACGGATAAGCACTGAATTTTTCGTCACCGATTTAACTCTACTTAAATTTCTGGTTCCAGAAGGGATATGAGTTACCTGCGCATGACTTGATGGTGTGGATCTTGAGGAGTAGCACCATCACGCTGACGAGGTGGGTCATGTCCCCGGCAAGCCGGAACAGATTCATCTCCGCTTCCCTCCCTCCGGGCGGAGTCAAAATGGTCGGGATCAGATCTATTGGTCTCTCAGATCTCGGCGGCGGCTGGCTGCCTCTTTCGTCGGCGGCGTGCCTGCTACGGTTCAATGAACTGATAGGTTTTGGAAAGCCGGTTTTGAGTCCAAACCCGTAACCCGTGTAACTTTCACCAGAAGACTGGAGTATGTATCAGCTCGGATGAGATTCTCTGACTGAGTTTAGGCTGACTTTGGCTCCTTCACAGGTGGGTCCGGCAAATAGACCAGACCGTAAAATAACACTATTTCACTGTTGTAGGCCAAAAAAATTATCCCTTCCAAATTCGTAAGCCATGTGACTATGTGAGCTGTAAAAATTTACAATGAACTCCAAATTTTGTCCCGTGTACCTCATATCATCTGTATAAGGCTCGATATTTAGCGTGTTTGTAGTCGTGAGAGAAATTTCAGGACGAGGTTTTCTCGCCGCCGCCATCTCCTGTCGTCGACTCGAGCCATCCCGGGGGACACCACACCGTCGAGAGGGTCTCCCGCGTCTGTCGCACAAGTCCCACCTCTTTTAGAGCTCGTGGGACCTCTTTTCCTTCCCACGCGGATTTTCGGAACTGTCCATTATGGAATCCATGTGGAGCTTCACACGAGGTCGAGAAGGACTCGCAATGGGCGCCGCCGGCCATTCTCGAGCCACACATTCAGCCTCCACCTTTCTCTTCTCCCGGGCACGAGACGTGCAGGCTAAATTGAGGTCCCGACCGAATCGAGGCCATCTAGCTAGATTCAGTCGCTCCATCGAGGAAAGCGGTGCCTCCTTAGCTGATTGAGACCAAGCCTTTATCGGATTCACACGGTCCGAGCTTTCCTCCGGCGACCCTATTCCACACCCGTACAATGTTTGTAAAAAAATACTTCGAGGTGATTTTTAATCGATTTTCTAATTTTTCACTCGGGCACAAATCTTATTTTGAGGAACTGTAAACATTTGTAGATGACTTAGTCCATGAGTATTTTGACCTTGGAATTATTTTTTGAGGACTCGTCGTCATTGGACGATTCCAACAATGATTTGTTTGATTAGAAATATATCGAGCATATTATTTTGATGCTCATCGTGAAGGAAAGTCAGACGAACGCAATATATTTTTACACATGCGCAACATAGAAGAAACTCAACGGGATCTCGTCCTACGAGAAGCAAAGATCAGATTATGCAAACATATTTATTTTTCTAAACTTTAATACAATCGAAGTGAGACTACTCGTTCAAAGTGCAGTTCATTTTAGAAGTTTGCTCACAGCTATACTTTAGACAAGCTCTCCTAAAGGCGGGTAAACCAACAAGTCCTACAAAGTTTGTACTAACTTAATACAAAATAAGCGACAATTTTTATGGATGAGAGGGAGTAGTTGAATTTCTAACTTTGTCCCAAACACAACTTTTAAGTTTGACCAAGCATATAGCAAAATCTACAACATCAAATGTATATAGTTCAAAAAATATGATCTATGATGAATCTAATCTACTAATTTAGTGAAATATATTCTATAATTAATGCAATTAAAATAATTTGGTGAAATATATTCTATGACGAGTCTAACTCAAACTATGTTGGATATGCTGCGTACTAGAACCAGAGCTAGTACTGCAATAAATATGAAATGGAGGAAGTATTGTAGCTTTTTCAACACAGATTCCACATGACAGATGAACAGACTAATACACATATTAACATAGAATATCATAAATAAACCTCTCGGATTATTGGAAGATATGAACTTTCCACGAAAAGTTACACATATTTTTCGTCATTCTACTATCCCTTCACCGGCAACATACACCTTTTTAACTCCTCTTCAGGACACTGGAAACGTTAGAAGGCTATGAAAATGTGTGTGATCTTTCCTCACATGCATTAGCATCATCACCATTTGTAAACCTGAAACGAAAGGTACAGTAAACATAGCAAGACTGCAGTAGATAGCCTTGCACAAGGAGTCTAAAGTCTCAACCGCGCTGCTTCAAAGCCCCCCAATCAATGGGGGGCGGCCGCCCTCCCCGGTGGAGGGTAGCTGCTTCTACTGCTTGCCTAGCTCAGCCTAGGTCTCTTCGAGCTGCAGCTTGGGCATTTGTACTGCTTTATGCTCTCCGCCTTCGCAGGAGTTATCTTCACGCATTTGCCATGGTACCACCTCTCACACACATCGCACCCGATCCAGAACTCCTCCGCGCTGTATATCCCACCGCATGTCCCGCATAGGGTCTCGCTGTGGTCGCCGTCATCTTCATCGTAGCCTTCATCGGCCTCCCTGGCATTATGTTCTACGCGTGGTGGCGGTGGCGCCTCACGTACATGCTGCGAGACAGAATAAATCGTATGTAAGAGAAGGGATGAGGTCAAAACAGCAAAGAATATCTGTTACCTTGGCTGGCAGCTTGTTTCTAGCGCTGTTGTCGATACCGCCCGATCTGTCCCTATCCTTCGGTTGTCTCATCTCCGAGATGACTTCATAAACGGTTGCCAGCTCATTCATCATGCCAAATAAACGTTTCCTGTTGGATTGCCAAGTAAAACAATAAGATATCATAGTAACATCATGGCAACTACTCCCTCCGTTCCACAATATAAGATGTTTTAGATGTTTCACATGTTGTCTAGATTCGGACTAAAAGAATGGAAAGTGGGTGAACACATACACTAAAACATGTCTAGATACATGTGGTACAAATACGAATGTGGAAAAAGCCTAAAACATCTTATATTATGGAACGGAGGGAGTAGCTCTTTACAACAAAAGGCAATGCTATAAAAGCTAGCAGTGAATTCCCTTCTTTTGTATTTGCATTCACAGTGCTACTTCGACCATTGTCAAACTGCTTCCCAATTACATATATTATCCCAAATTGTATTACCTCTAATAGTTACATAAATTGTACTACCTCTAATAGTTGGATTATGCCCAGAGATAATCTAGTTTCTGTAAGTGAATCCCACATTAAACACAAAAGGAGAGATCAAGCCAAGGGCTGCTTATGATTGCATGGCTACTTAGATACCCATAGGACCAGGAAAATAATTACTGCTGACCCAGAACCCCACCGAGAAACTCCAAATGTAGAAGTTCTAAAGAAACATTGAAAACAGCCAATTGCTCAATTAATTATTAAATTTGTCAAACGGGGTAAAACAATAAGGTTTCACACCCCATAAGAAACCAACCTAGACCAACTGATCACGCCCCTAACTGTTTCCTTACCTTGTGTTCGTCCTTCTTCTATTTCTTCAAATCCAAACAAAAATATTCAACCAGTTCTCACAAATCTCAGACTCTTATCAAAAACCCGGAATAGATTCCTTGTGTGGCATCCTTTGACAAAGGGCAGTCCTACTATGCATGGTGATGCCAAACTAAGAAATACAGGCTTAGTGGTTTTAGTTGATGAACTACTAATGGTTAATCATCAATCGATCTACAAAACATACAAGCATTCTGAGAATCATATAATCTTCAAATGTCCACGGTTTAGGAATTCACATGAGGCATTTATCATGCAAAACAAATGAGCACAGTTGCTGCAGAGATCAAATAACACACTATATTTTGCTTGAGCAAAAACTACACTGCGCGTTCAGCCAAATGTTTTTAATCAGGGAGGGATGAAGAAATATTTAGTGTTTAACCCGTAACTGGGTTAAAAAACTATTCATCTAGATGTAATTCACTACCTGATCAAGGTTTAATATGATAACAAACCATACAGATTAATAGAAAAGTTTACACAAATAGAAACGGTTAACATAAAAGAACACAATAAACTATTGGTCCGCAGAATTTCAGAGGCATCTCTATGCAGAAGCAATAAATGTTTGCGAAATATAAATTCAGATTTAATCAGAATTGACAAAGCACCCAAAATGACAATTTTCGAGGGAAAAGGGCAGGCACTATGCATTTAATTAACATTGGGAAAACCTAATGACAAGAGGTGCTAAACAACGAGCAATTACAGGGATACCAAAAGTAGATGATAATTGTTAGTCCCTCAATGCTAGTCCATTCAATTCAAACTCCCCTTTAATCAGGGTAAGAACACCAAACATGGAAAAAAGAAGGTACATAAGACAACTTTAGTTGCACAATGTCTCTTCATGGATCATAAGGTCGGAAAAGTTTCTCAGAACGGAGATGGCCAAGAAAGAGATGAGACAAAATTATTGAAAACCACAATCTACAGGCTGCCTAAAATTTCCCTTCCCCAGACCCCACAATGCGTGGGAGCTTTCGACACTGGCTACGCCCTTTACAGTT
The DNA here is from genome assembly GCA_012064385.1 of Puccinellia tenuiflora. Classification (NCBI taxonomy): domain Eukaryota; kingdom Viridiplantae; phylum Streptophyta; class Magnoliopsida; order Poales; family Poaceae; genus Puccinellia; species Puccinellia tenuiflora. Next base: position 2,992 of record QRDG01002184.1, on the reverse strand, counting down.
TATAGTTATTTTTACAGGTTATCACAAAACTCCAGATCTAAGTTCTTTCACATAGCTGCAGACTTAAGAAGATTCCATACCACATTTCTCCAGATTTAAAACTGAACCGTTACATGCAACCATAATGTAATACTCTGGATCCAACTCCAGCCGGTTACAGCCTTGGTCGAACCTCTATTATAAGAAGGTGGAAGGCCAAGAGGCTCACAGGTTTACCAGGAGCGTTACTATTGTTGCATATAACAATCCAACCTTAAATCTAGAGTTTTCAAACATAAAATCTTATTATGTAAAATATATGTTTCAATACGACTTTCGTGATAGTGTGTTTTTGGAAATTTTGCACAAGAAAAAATACATGTGTGTGGGAAATACAAGGTAGAACCTAAAACTGAACCTAAAACTTGTCTTAACCAGGAACATTGTTGGTTCCATTAGAAAGGAGGCATCGGTGGAGTATCACATCAACATTGATATTTTATGGTAACATTGAGCGATACACCTTTTCCACAGTATCGAACAGAATTGTCCGTCCTCATAGAAGAAAGAACATACGATGTCAACATTGTTATTGGCTCAAGAATGAATGTTTTTCTTTACATACATCTTGGAAAGTTAACACGGTGCCAAAGATCAAGGGACCGACAAAAATCATGGATGTGTTCCTCAAAAACATAACTTTCTGAGCTTATATACCACACCATCCTCCATCTGGCCATGGCCAGTTAGCACAGTACATACTATAGGCACAAAACTAAAATCCATGGGGATATTCGGCATGGTTGGAATTTTAAATCAAAACCACAACATAGAGAAACAATTAGATTTGCGTCCTTTCAATGAAGTTACTACGCATGAGTTTATAACCTAAAATCTATCTCCACTTAGCTACTAGATGGAGCATGTAGACAAGAGACAACCATGATAGACTGGGTTAGATCTCCTTCTCCATGAGATCACAGAATAACCACTAAAGTAGACCCAAAAATTCCCCATGTAGGGATATACTAAGTATCATAATGGTACGTAATAAATCAAAAATTAAATCGAAGCAAGCCCACAGATCACCGTTCACACGCACGTAAATAACGCAACTTCTGACATCAAACCACATATCCCCTGTCTATACAATACACCAGCAAGTAACAACTTGCCTCTATGAGCTAATAATAGAATCCTATGCGGTCCAGATTTAAGAATCTTAACATGAATGCCAACAGATCCCCTTGTCTATCTATACAAAACCCCAACAGGTAACAACTTGCCTCTATGAGCTAATAATAGTTTTCTAAACTATACGGATTTAAGAACCTTAACATGAATGCATCACACTAGTACTGCAGCACAAGCATCACTGGAATTCAAAGGAACAGAGGGGGGACATACCTGTCGCTGCGGGTGAGGCGCGCGGCGTAGTAGAAGGCGACGGAGACGAGCCAGGAGTCGGAGTGGACGGCGACGAGCGCGAGCCAGTCGGTGCGCTTCATCCCGTCGCGGGCGAAGTTGATCCCTAGCGCCGGCTCGGGCAGCTCGGTGGGCACCTCCTCCGCCGGCAGCGCCACCTCCCACGCCTCGTTGGCGTAGCCGTACAGGCACAGGTTCTCCTTATCTGCCGGGACGAAACCGCATCACGATCTGAGCGGGGGCGGCGGCTCGCAATCGAAATCGAAACTGTAGCGCGGGGGTGGGGGGGGGGGGGGGGGGGGGGGGGGGGGAGATCGCGACGGGGAGCTCACCTGGATCGCACTGCGCGTAGAACTCCTCGACGTCTGCGGAGCAAAGGGGGGGAGGGTTAGGGCTAGGGTTTGGGGTTTAGGCGGCGGCGGGGGGGAGGAAGCGTTACCGTTGGTGAGGGCGCGGAGGATGGCGGAGCGGCGGGCGCGGTAGTCCTTGTAGATGTCCTCGACGGTTCGGGGGGCGGAGCCGCCGCCTCCTCCGGCGCCGGCGCGGCGGTAGGAGGCGTCCATCGCGGGGGGCGGGCGGCGCCCCTCGTGATCTCCGGCGAGACGACGGGGCCGGGGGAGGTGATCGCGATGCGGGCGAGAGAAGCAGGCAGGCGAGTGAGGAAGGAGTACACGGGTGGTGACGCGGAAAGAGGGGGAGAGATGTGTAAGAAGAAGATTTTGCTCCCTTTTGCGTCTTGGTCCCTGTAAAAATAGTCGGATCTCCGTGCCCTCTTTTGGAAACCATTGATGGCTAGCTCTAGGGGGTGTGAAACGGAATGGATTTTGCTCTCGCCGTGTTTCTTACCATTTATAGTACGGAGTATATATTTGAAATTGTTCGATGACCCTTACTGATTTTTGTATTTTCCATATCTGCATACTATCTATTGGGTTTATAATTCCTCCTCGATTTTCAGCCCAACTTTAACGTTAAATTTAAATAAGATGTAATTTATAAGACAAAAAGCATATTGTTGGATTTGTACTCCCTCCGTTCAAAAATAAGTGTCTCAAATTTGACAAAAAGTGGATGTATCTATATATGAAACATGTCTAGATACATCCACTTTTGAGCAAACTTGAGACACTTATTTTTTGGACGGATGGAGTATTTGGCTTTATTTGGTTCTTTTCCTTCAGAACATTTTCTCAAGATCGCTACACCATGTTGGGTGAATTCCCGAATGTATGGATGCCTTCGTTTTCATATGTGTTTTTCCTTGCGAGTACTTTACCCTGGAGAGGCTTACTCTCCCTATGGAGGTGCTCGTCATGATTGTTTCATACATGTAATACGATAAATACATATGATCCAATCCAGGTGAGTTGAGTTCCGATCCTTGCTAAATTTATCAGGGTTTCATACCGGTGGATTGAAGCTTGTACTTTTGAACATTATTGCGACATATATTATGCCTATGTGAATAACGTTTGCTACATGTCTTATGAATGGATGTGGTCATGTGGATTACCTTAATTTGACTAATAAGGATAATCATCTCCATCGACTAGATTGAGTCACATACTACCACTTTTCAAACTTAACC